>DWDX01000254.1:0-31385 GCA_018245675.1 Agara michaeli
AAAAGAAAATGGTTGTTAATGTTATAAATATTATAGTTAAGTTACGAATGAGATTAGCTCAAAAGTAGTTCACGAAAAAAAAAACTAACAAAGTAAAACTCTATGGAATATGTTCTAGAACACTGCGAAGACATTATAACAATTATGTCTAAGACAATTTCATATAAGACCATCTAATCCCTAAGTACGCAAAATATACATATGTTACAATAACCAGTCAGATATGCTAAGCCGTCATTATTATGTTAAAAATTGATTGTTTTGTTCATTAAAACGTATGCATTGTGTAGGTATTTAATAAAAGAAATCTTAAATATGGCCGCGCGAAACATCTGAACGCTGGTAAGCATTTGTGCCTCAGGATTTACAACTGTTCTAGCGCTCGACAATTGTGTTCCGAACAATGGCCCCGCTAAATAGTAAATAGCGCAGCGCTTAACGATGGAAGGGTTCCTTTATACACACGAAGACTCCCAGCACGGAATGCAGCCTATGGATTAAACATTGTCATTTTTTAATTAGTCAAGCTGAACCTTATTTTAGTTATTATGAAATTCAAATTACCGTCGAATTCAAACCGATGAGCCCATACTATGTAGTTTCTATGATTGTTTTTTTAAATACTGCATATCTTATTTTTTGTCCTGGTGTAAGACCATAAATAATAGTATTTTCTTTCCTTACCATTGTATAAATTATTCTATCATAAAACAAAGGGCGTGTCACTTTAAATCTGCTATATTCCCCAGCACTAGGGACAAGAAAATCAAAGACATTATAGCATAACCATCTCAAGGAACATTCACACGGCGTTGTATCTCGAAATCCAATCACTAGATACCATCCATTTACATCGCAACAGACTGTGTAATGTAATCCTTAACGACGTTCGCGGGGAAGATTACCTTACTTTTTTACCGTGTTTTTACAAAAAGTAACAAAACTAAAGCAAGAATATCTGACAAATACAAAGGATTAAACTGGGTTAAACAGGAAATTGCCAGACTTGAAATTAATCGTAAATCTCTGAATATCATGTTAAATTTCCTATAGTTCTAATAGCTGGTCACGGCCATTTTTGGGAAAAGTCCCGAAAAAATATATTTACTATTTATACCTATAATTTAATTATCTTTTTAATGTCGTTTTAGCTGTGTCATTAATGATGACACAACTAAAACTTAAGTTAAAGGAGGCAAGACTTGAACCCAGAACCCCGGTGTGGGAGATTGAATTGGAAACCACTACGTTATCACTACTGGTGCTACTAAGTAAAAAGGTTACTATTCAATGGCACAACATTATGATAAATAAATCAAAATGTGAGAAAATGAAATGGAAGCCAGCAAGCGATACCGTATATGTTAGCATAATATTTTTTATAACATTATCGTGTGTTGGCAACGCAAAGGGATCTAAGCCCGTTCAGCCATGAATGTTATCAAAATGCCTCAATTTCTTTGCATAACGCCTTTTTATGAAGACATCATATACGAACATGCAATGTAGTTTACCCGCCTTAACGACAGCATATATACGTAATATTTTGTGCACACTTTTAGACATATTTTCGAATTACAGAAATTTAACCCCCTCCCTTTATAACAAATCCGAATTGTAGGATAATTTTAGAATTGTAGGATAATTGTAGCATAATTAATGTAAAGTGTTATCTCGAACGTTTAACTTATCGTGGATATTAACTTTAATGTTGAATTACTTAAAACATCGAATAAACTTTGTCCCTCCTCTGTGTAAAGAGAGAAAAAAATAAAACACGTCATCCGGTTCCGCTCGGCGATTTACAACGAATCGAAACGAGATTCGTGAGCGGCTGTCTCCATTCCAGATTTATTTTACTCGGCTCTCTTATGTTTCCGAACGGCGTCGATAGCGTTAACGCCTCAGAGGAATGTCAATAATGTTTAATTTAGCACGAAAATTGCGGACATAAATTATCACTTTTAACGTCGGATAGATTTAAGAATCTATTTTTTGGAAAAAAATATCAAAAATCGTCTTAGTTGACTAAAAAGTGCGATAGCGTAGAAGATTGTATGTAGATATTTTCCAATTGAGTGAATTGACCCTTAATATATACCGTAAAACTTCCACAGATACAGAATAAAACGTGGCGGTAAAATAAAAAAACAAATTATGCGAATAACTCTACTCGTGGTATGTGTCTGATTTAGTCAAGATTTATTCCATTTCTGTCGTCTGTCTTCCAATTGGAATTATCCGCGCGAACGAACCGGCATTTAAATTAACTCAATAATGTCATTCGTTTCAAATTTACAAATGTCATGGCGTACAATTTGGCGCGAATCGGTGCACAGATTAAAAAACGTAAGCCCTTTCGATATTCGAAAAGACGCGCGGAAAAATGAGCTTATATTTTCTGATCGGCTTTGGACGGCTTCGTATTTAAGTATCAAATTCGATTCATCCTTTTTTATAAGAAATGTGTGTCGCGCGAACGTGTAAATGTAAATCCTGATACGCGCGTGGCGAAAAGCAAATAAAACTTGCATACCAATGAACGTACCTACAAAAGATACATACATACACTAACTAGTTAATTGGAGGATAGTTTTATTACAACAGTTTTCTTCTTCCAGCAATTAACATAATTTAATCTAATACTGTAGAGACTGAATAATATTTCATGTGGAGGTAGAAAATGAGAATTTTCTTTTATGTTAATTGTTTAAGTGTAATGTAATGTAAACCTTTACTATAATCATAAGCTGTAATAATTGAATATTGAGTAATATTTTGTTGCATAATTTATATAACAAAAATTAAGTGAAATAGTAAGTGAAATTGTCTGATTGATTTTTTCCTAAGACTCTCTATCAGTCTATCAGTTCATTGTTGTTGAAGGTAGTACTGTTTTTCATTTTGTTCTTTATTGCAAAGGAAATGAACACTCCGTTTACAACAAATCAAGAGCCCTAATTTAACATACGTGTAACCCACTAGAACAGCGGCTTCGCATTCACAGCATTATCCATTTTTACGACCGATGCCTTAATACATGCTGTGAGCTATTTGTTCATACTTATTTGGAAATCAATCAAATTGATATCTTGATATCTCTACATTAGAGTCCATTTCGTCCGTACCGCAGATCGTATGTCGGCGTTTTTGATTAGCAGGCTTTAGTGCCACGTGAATTGTTTTAGCTCTAAACCTCGACTTATATTGCTCTAGGTACTAACGTTTAAACGAATACTAAATAGTTTTTAGAGCTGAAATAGTAAGTGGCATTGTCGGTGCTCGAGTTTCCTCTTCTGAATCTTTGGCGCTGTTCCTTTTAAACTCAATTATGTCCAAAAGTTTCTGTTTTTTCCATATGTTTCGATATCTTAGCTTATTCAAAAAACATTCATAAATAATTTAAAATAGCACTTTAGGTTTCCGTAACGCCTGTTTATATTTATTAAACGTACATTCTCCATATCCAGAGGGGACTCTCCTAACCGCCACCTCTCAGTAAATTCCATAAGAAGGCTCGAGGAAAAAAACATAAGTGCTTTTATCGGAATTACGCCTAAAGCGGTACCCATCTCGTCTCTTATAATAAATCTAACCATTTCTAGTTTCTCGAAGGAGTTTCGAATAACAATTTCCAGCTCACTTCACTTGAGACGTCACATCGGCTCGCCGTGTTACAACGCTCCCTTTCGAGTAAACTTTGCATTTTATATTCCCTTTGTTTAAGAATCGGATAGACAGGGTTGCTTCGAGTACTTGAACGTGAATATGTTCGTAAGATTCCTTTTTTAATGCTTTTAAATATTTCAATGCAAATTTGTCTTAGTAAATGTTCTATTAATTTATCGAAGATTATTCTCATTTGATTTTTTTGTTATTATTACCTAGATTGTATCCTACTGTTGAGAAAAGGCATTTCCTTTGTGTCCCACCGCGTGTTGATCTGTTACTAGTTTAGGTGGCCAGTTCTGCCCATCTTTCTAGATTCATCCGAGTGATGTGTCGCTCATGACAATTTAAAATTTTGTTGCTTTTAAACCAATGTTGATGATGACAGTTTTAAAATGTACATCATCATCTTACCATCTCACGGAAAGTATGTCATGTAAAATATAACAAATGATGTTATATGTATTTGCTTCATATTTGTCATTAAAGTCACACTTTCACAATATAATCCTCAATCATAACTTTACTGTTTGTTACTGAAAGATATTTTATCATTTGAAGCACATCGACAACCCTACTAATATGAGGTTTAAAACTTTTCCTGTTAATTATTTTACCTGTATTCTTCTTCTTTGTCTTCGAGAAAGGTCTTTACATTTTCTACATCACCGAGTATTTATTTTATTATTTGTTTTAATTGGCGTTCATTTTTATATCACTGGCTTTCAACCGCACGATACTACCAAATAGTTTTTACGTCTATATAATGTAAGTATAGCGAATGAATATTTAAGTCTTTTGTACGGTCGTGAAATTTTATTTGCTTCTAAGTATTAAATGAAATGAAAGCAATTCGCTTACAACAAAGACATACATATGTTTCATTAATCCCATTACGCCGCTTTCAACATCCACGTTCCTCAGCAGGTTACTGGTAACATTCAAAGAATATGATTAAGAATGTATCAACTCACACAATAGATTCAACTGTTTTCCATATACGTCTAAGTAATTGTTTGTAACGGAACTCGCAAAAGCTTTTAACATAATCTCAACGTTCAAATACCACCTCGAAGCCTCATAAAACCACATTGTTTCCCGCATTATCGAATGAACATTTATTTATCAAATTGCCGGCTACATTTATCGTAGGTATACTGTAAAACTAGACATCCGTCGGGGTAAAACTTGGAAGCCTGCCGCAGGGCACCGCACTGGGACCACAATTCTATATAGTGCACGCTCGTACCGAAGGCTCCAGTTGTCCGTAACTCATGCAATCATATCATCTTTGCTAGCAATCACTGTGTTATTTTGTTTGCTGTGCACTTGCCGCGGGGTGCGAGAGCCAACGAAATTATCAGTTCGGTATAAAACCACAAGAAAGTATACAGATTCTTTAGGGTTTGTACGTTTCATAATAGTTAGCACTTTACTTCGAAATATGTTATTTGGAATCAATTTAGAGATGTGGCCTTATACCGTTCAGGATCTAGGTTCCTGAATTGATATTTAAGATACGAATACATACATACTAATGTAAATACATAAAGGATATTAAATCATTAAATCTCTAAAAGTAAGCACATACGGAAATTGCCGCAGTGATTAGTTTGCTTATGTAAAACGCATAACGTTATTACCAGCTGTAGTGTGTTGGTACATTTATCGCTAACTAGCTTATTCTAACTATTTTTAAATAAATCATGAGCAATTACCGCCGACTGTGTATCTAATACTCGTAATTATCGTTTCTGCAACAATAATGTTATGTTCCTTTAAACGCCTTATCGTAACAAAATAGTATAAAAATTGTTTCCATCTGTTCCGTTACAAATATTTTTGTTCCCTGCATCTTTCGTCGTGCATCTCGTTACTGGGATCTGGTTTCGTTGCTCGCGGCTCCGCAACGAGATTGGGATGCAAACTGCACTCAATTTTAAATATTATGTTTTCTACGGCTCACTTGGGAAATATTTTCTACCGCTATTGTTTTATTTATTTGCTAAGTCAGTAGCGTCACAGAGAATACTACTATTACATAATTTTCGCATATTCAGGACAAAAACGCATCTTTCATCTTTTTACAGTGTAATAAAATTGCGCTTATTAATTCAAGTTACGGCACACGTGGAAAGGTGTGCTATCTCGCTTACGCATATGGACACACGATAGACACACTATCATTAATAAACTAACTTTTAAGTTTGTCACTGAGTTAGTCAGAAAAGCTGATTTCACAATTTCCTTGTAAGAGGGAAGATAATCCTACGTGTTGGAACTCAGCAGTTCTGTGGGCGTGTTCACTTCACACAAATCACGCGAAACTACGACGAACAGTTCCATTCTTGTCCGAACAAGTCGTGACTTCAACCAAACTACCGAACTTTTACGAACGAGTAGTTACAAAGTTGCTTCTCACCAAAACTTCTTTCACCTCTGTTTTCCTCGAGTCATTGTCGGCTGTTTCCGGACTCGTCTGTTCTTGTTCAGTTACTTTTAATCGGCTGTTCTCATTACAGATTTTCATCTTTGTTACAGGTGAGGGCTGGCATGCATCATCAGTATTATCTGTATATTGTCGGTAAGTCTTTGAGTTTGTAACATATTTGTTTAACATTTATGTCGGACTTATCTTCAATATATGTATGTGTATTGTATCTCTACGATGCTTGCTTCTTAAATGTTGTTACAAATATATTCGGTGTTTTTGATCTTCAATTTTATTATCGAACATTTTTTAAATCTATGGCGCTTTGGTTATATTAAACATACCCGTCCCCTTGGCAACACATAAACCTATAAGAATCAAAATAATAAATTACCGTACATACTACCATCATAACATTGTGTTATGTTGTCCGGGTGAGTAGGAAGGCTCCAACGTGGAAACTGTATATCGGTCTTTGCTAGATAACTTATGTAATTACAATTTGGAATTTTAAAATGACTGAGATTTATATTTCATTATATGAGTAATACTAATAAATTTCCGATCAATCCATTCGGAGCACCATCACTGTAATCATTGATATTAATGTACCGTCTGTAGGCATTGAAGTTGTTTATTACGTATTGAATAAAGCCTTAGTTAGCTATCTTACGTCAGTCTCTCGTAAAATTAATAGCCCTTTTAGGTTTAATCAACGATATATTGTTAGACATTACATAATAGCTTTATTAATGCGAACGATTCAACATTGTTTCCTATATCATGAGATCCTCTTGCGATTCACAGATAACAAACTGTATGATTCATATTCGTTCGAATAGTTGTAACTGCATTTTATTAATTACGAAGTTATGTTCTGTTGGTTGTGTTGAAGTTAGTAAAAAATCTGCGTATCCAATCGCTAATAAGATACCAGGGGAATCGTCGGTAGGTACAGTATCCGCTTCTTACTCTCACCGAAGAATCTTATAATAAGAGGCAAAGAAAAAGTAACAAAGTCGAAAGTATTACCTAACTTAACAATATGCTATAATAATAATATTAGCACTGTGATGTACATATATTAACAATGATTGTGTGCATAATTAAAATTAATCTTTCAACGTATCCATCGGTACAGTAAGCCATAAACAAATATGAACAGCTGAGTGCGAAATATTTGGAAACAAATAAAATTAATTAGCGTCGCCAGATATGTATATTGTTTTTAAGTCGACCATTTTGTTAAAACGTCATCGTGTGTAAAAATTTCATTTATTGATAGTTAATATAAAATCGATTATAACATTTATAAATACATACCATAACTTTTTATATCTTTATTAATAAGGAACAAATGCAATCATAAATCACATTCATATTTCAGGTAACTCTACAAAGTGCTATTTGTTTTGTAAAATCCTGCTTTTAAGCTAATGGTACGTTCGAAGAAGACCATAAATTAAGTATACATTGCTATTTAACATTACGGACAGTAATAATTTCAAGTGAAATATTCTTATATTTATTGTACTATTGCATTTTATGTGCAAATACGAAGATCTCAGTCTGTCATTCTAATATATGTGAGGCATTATTCAAACGACGCTCATTTCCATCCATCAGAGGCAATCTTTAATCTGTGCAGCGCTGCAACTTTAATATATCCTACACCCACACGGATTGCCATAGACAAGTTTTCTTTTTTGTGGTTACTTAATGTCTGTGGCCCGTAAACCGCTCTAAATACTTTTCTTTCAAGACCAGTTTTTAAATAAATATCAAAGCATATTTTAGTTTCGTTCTTATTGATTTATATTGGTTACCATTTTTATGTTTTACAAATGGAAAAACATTTCTTTTAGGTACGAAAAATTAGTTTTGCAACACAATTTATTCCAATTAAATCTTGTTATTCATTGTTAAGTGAATTAACTTGTAGCATTTAATGATTTGCAACCGTTCAAAGCAGTAGTCGTTGATTACATTTCCGCACAGAATATAATGTGTGTCTACCCAGACATATAAATTACAAATAATTGATCGTGGAGTCTAAGTAAATATATAAATAAATTGTCTAGATGACTAACAACGATAAATCCGTGAGACTCGCGTACCTATTTGTTATGTAGAAATTATTTGGTGTATAGCAATAAAATCGAACTAAGAATTAAAAAGTTCGAACTCCAGGCAGCAGGCAGCCTGCTATTTATTTTAATGAAATATGTATCTTTACTTCTTAATTACTGATGTAAGTTTATTATGCTCCTTCTCTTTTTATGGTATTTCTTTCTTTTTACTGTTTTCCTTCAAAACCGTTAATTGTACACCTCTACCCCTCTTTTTCTCCTTATTTCTGCTGTATAGTAGTATCAAAGATTGTCTTGGAGATCGCTTTTTAGCGATAAGACCGCCTTTTATGTATATGTCTCTCTGTCATCTTGTGTATGTCTTTCTGTTTCTGTATTTTATGGTGTACAATAAAGTATATTTGTATTGTATTTACTGTACCGTAACTGTGAAGTTCATTTGTCGGTCAAAGCAATTTGGATAAGTTTATAGATTACATCATGATAACAATTCATTTACTTAACGTATAACTTCCTACGTATGCAAAACGGTCGTGAAACAAATTTTCTAATCAATCCGAATTCCTCGGGTCCTATTTGGAAGTGTACGTGTCTCGCAACACATATAAAGTCAGTTCAACTCAATTGGCGCTCGAGACCTATTCTATGTGGACGTGTTGTTTCCGTATTGTGTTTATTTGGAGTTTGAAAGCATGTTGACAGTACGTTCACTGCTATTCGTAGTAGCATATTCATGGGATTCTTGAAATGTCAGGTCGTTAATGGGGCAGAATATATATAGCGGAATATTTAGAAAAATGTCATGGTGTATATAATTTGATCTAATTTAGACCTCACTATAATTTCTGTATATGTTCTGGAGGTTATTTCTAAATCTTCCTCTTCGTTAAGTGCCTCTATATTTGTGAAAGTCGGTGGTCAGTTGTTAGAGTTTACTTCTAATTAAGGTATCGCTAATAACAAACTTTTACCAAATTTCGTAGGCGTCACGTCCAAACTCTCGCCGCTGTTGTTGAACTGCCAGAAGAAAGTGACGTCGGGCGGGTTGGCGGTAACGGAACATCGTATACGCAGCGCTTCGTCCAACTGCGCGCCGAGTACTTGTGGTGTTGCGTGTGCGCAGACCGGCGCATCTGTCCAAAAAGTATAATTAGTATTATTTTTAACAATGTATTACTATTAATGTTTGGCACTCGGTGATTTCTGCCTACCCCGTTAGGGACCTGGAGTGACGGTATGATGATGATGATGATGATGATGTATTACTATTTTGCTTTGTTAACACATTATTCATACGACTGTGGAAATACGATGTACACACTGGCGCATTGTAGTGGAGATTGCTGCAGCTGAGTTCCTCTTCTACTAGTTGTGGAAGAGATCCTAACCCAGCAGTAGGATGTAAAAAGGTTTCCAGCCATATTCGTATATGAAATACTCGTGATACTCGTGTATTTGAAAGCATTACTTTTTGTGTTACCGTTCTTGTTTCATATACTCTAATTAATTGTTGTACTAGACCTCTAGTGAATCGTGAATTCGTTCAAGACATCACAATTGTGTAAACAATTTTTAATGGATATTTACTACGCAAACAGTCTGTTATCTTACGTTCAATTGCTTGAGTAAACTTTATTTGCGAATCATGCTCGTATATATTCATGAATTGTCTACGTTGATACTTTATACATCTCATTTAAATACATATCAACTTAGCGAGCTACAATCACGGCGAATTACAATGTTTCATTCGCGAAAAGGGGAAATGTCATAATTAACTGAGAACTGAAAGAGAGCCCGAATTCAGTTCGTTAAATCATAACAGAAGTTAGGCGATATATAAATTTTATCGCCCAACTGTTCCCCTTCAGCCGGCGCAGTCGGCAACTGTGATTCATTTAGGTATCTACTTACAGAAGTGCGCCCCTGCGCTGCCTTAGATTTTCATTAAATTCTCAAATATTTGCACACGTTAAGCAGCCCTTCCGAGGATTGCCGCGCGGGAATATGATATGTGTACGCCAATTAACATGTAACACTCACACTTTTGCCATTCGTACGTCTTAATTAAAATGAAACTATCCTCAGGAAGAATGATTTGTAAAGGTACACATCAATAAGGCGCAAACAAATAGTCGGCCGCAAGTGAATGGTACAAAGGCGGAGGTAACAAATAGGGAGCGAACAAAGCTCACATTTGTCGCCGATCGGTCGGTCGCGGCGACGCCGACCGTGTAAATCTTCACGCGGCTCCGACCCTCATGATTGATAGCCCAACGGTGATTCCCTCCACTTCGGAATTCCCACTCAACAGTTCACAAACAGAAGTTAATCTATTTGGAGCGTTCATTATTGTTCGTTAAGTGAATCCCTCGTGGATATCATAGTTTGTTCTCAATGTTGATTGATGCATTTTCGATACTTCAATAACTCACACAAATTCCGGCTAAAAGCGAACCCTCTGCTGCCGATATTTACCAAAGCCGGCCGAGTAAATTGTAGGCTATCGAACGAGATGGCTCAAGTACGAAAACCCTATCCGACATTTTGCAAGCGCCAAAGCAATATATCACCTACCGAATAGGCCCAAAGCAAACACGTTATATTTTATTTATATCTTCATGTCTGTCAGAAAAACAAATGATTCGTCGTTCAATAGATTTTCTCCATTTCACCCCGTTGACTGTTACAAATCTTCGTTAGGGGTTTTGCCGTGAATGATTGATTCCGAAGTCGCGAGTGATTAGAGATCTCTACGGAGATGAAATACAATTTATTAGCATTTTGTTGATAATGGAGGACAAAAAGATTCATCCAATTTGAAATTGGAAAAGCAATCTTCGCTACAATTTACTTATTGAGGCGTTTTATTTTTATTTCTCTGTTTTATATTGAAGAGAAAGGAGTCCGTTAGGCTGTTAGGCTTTTATAGGGTTTATTTCGTAGCGGAAAGTATCTAATGTGTGAGAAAAAACGATGTAAGTAGCTCTCGAGGACTTTTAAGGGATCCATTATCTAACTTTCAATGGCACGTTGGACGTGTGTGAAAGGTACTTTATATGTTTATTAATACCGTCTATATTCGGTTGGACCCTTTTTCAAGGCTTTTCAAGTCACGTAAGTCAAAAAAGTATTTATAACATATATAAATAACATGCAATTTAAGTTAATTGAATGTCAATTTTATGTACGAGTAATTATTGTATACAAATTTGTATATTTTTGTGTAATTTGCAGCAAGAGTAAAAGTAACAACTCTAAAAAGTAAAAAGTAACAACGACGATTTCAATGACATTTAAAAGCATAAGATTTATTTGGTTCGAAATATGCGTTTAATAAGTTAATTTAGTTCAATTTTCTGAGAGAGTAATATAAAAATTCATTTAATTCTTTTTCACCAACATTTTCAGATATTGCCAGTTTAGTTTTCAATTTAGATTTTAATGATTACAATATTCCTGTATTTAGATGGCACACGAACAGAACTGAGATCTTCGCTCAGCGTCTTTGGAATTCCCCTTAAAACGATGTTTAACTATGTTGTGTAATGCCATCTGTTGTCGGATAGCTAATATCAATGCATGAATATTTGAGCCAGCTGTTATTACTACATTAACAATGACGTGTCGTGTCATTTGCTACCGAGTAGTTCCCAACAGCACCGAATGACTGTCTCAGATAATTGATAAGATTCAATTAGTCTGTTACGTGGATTTCTTGAACCAAATAAATCTCACGCGTGTAATTGTCATCGAAATTCTTAGAGCGATTTTCAAGAAATTACTTACAAAATGTTGTATACAATAATTACTTATTAGTATGGATAGGGGTTAACTGTTTATTGTTACAGTATGGGAGTCGGATCTCCTTTCATAATGACAAGGTTATCACTACCACGCTGGTTATCTGCGGGTTGGTAGACGTAACTTACACAGAACATCATGTATAATTTAGTGTTCAAGTTTTCTAACAGTGTTTTCCGTTACCTTTACTTTACCGTTACAGCTAGACACATTGAATTTTAAAAAATAAGCTACAAGTTGCCAGAGCGGATTTATTTAACCATTTGTAGAGCCGAGCTTTTTATAGTTTACACATTCAATACGGTCAAAAGCGAGAGGAGCACTTAGCTGCCCATAGAAATATAAATGTTTTGAGATAATTTTAGGTTTTTTTATAAATATGTATCATCTCGCTTTATTTAGACAGTTTTTTACTGCTTTTTAAATAAATTAGACCACAAAACGGATATATACAGCGTATCACATTCCTGCATATTTTATTTACTACTTAGAGCAAACAAACTCTCTCAAACGGTTTTATCGAATAATTTTCCTTTTTTTCCTATAGTTTTAATGTTTCAATATAAACACTGTGACAACGTTTAAATATTTAACTTTCGTGTTAAAATGAAAGTTAAGGGTTTGCGACATTGGTTATTTTACGTGTATGATGACATTTCTTCTAGCCGCCGCGCGTGTAATGCCGCGAGCACCAGCTAGTTATATATAAAACTTAATTTCTATTACCGATGTGCTATGATTGATAGAGAGATTATTGAATCGTGTTTTGAGCTACTGTGGCCACGACACGAGAATTCTTTGGACTACGAGGGCAGAGCCTTATTTATTTCGTTGAATACTTACATTGTATGCTAAGATGTGTGCTTTGACTGGCAGTTTCGCCCAGCGCGTTAGTTGCCCTACAGGAGTATTCGCCGCCGTGATCCCGCGTGACTTTCTGCAGCACCAGTGACTTCGTACTCACTATCACCCCTGATACAACGTTGTGAAGCACTGGCTTGTCCTATAAGTGAAAGGCTGGATTAGAATGAACCAAAAACATGTACCGCCTTGTGAAAATAATAACCTAATTCAGTTTTATTGAGTTTAAGTGGCTAACCACGATACAAGGTGCAGAACGTGGCGCGACCGTGTAATCAATAATAGATCAAGTCACAATACCTTCGGTACAGGACCCTAAAAGTAATGCCGTATAGGATCCATTATTGATTCATGGCTCGGCAGGTCGTCAGCAAGGGCAGGAGCGAAGTTTACCGAATGTTGTTCACCAAACTATGTATTAACTAAACTAACCTAACCTAACTGACTGCAAAAAGAAAATAGATCTTAATTATATTATACGAATCGTATTTCTATATCTAAAACCACAGATTTTAGATACGTTAACAATAAAATAGATAAAATAGATATGATAAACGTATGGTTGTACATGTATATTGTATATTCCAGTTAAGTTTAGTATTTACAACCACCAATGTTCCATTGTCAGGCGGTAAATTTAATGATCTGTCAATTTGGGCAATAAAAGACAAGGTCGCTTGCAGGTGATTGTGCTGCCTATTTTCTAAAGCCTTTCCGTCCTTTGGGAGGTGTTATCTAGTCTCGATAGATCATATTTCCTTTTATCATATTGCTTTAGAATGATATGGAATACATTATTGCTTATTCAATAGTGTCATATCAGTCTATGCTTTAAATCTTATTGTATAATTACATGTAACTAAGTATTTTAAATCCTGTTTGGTTCAAACTTGCTACAATAGTTAATACAAATTACGTATTAATGGAGTTTATATTGATATTTGGATGTCAGCTAAAATCGCAAAGGTAATATATGATTTAGCAGTTATATGGTGGAAATTGTCTAATAAACTTAGTCAAGTTGTGAGAAATCGGCATTCTGAGAAATACACATATAAATTTAGATTTTGTTCCTTGGAAACTCTCCAACAAGGCTGTAATTATTTAAGCAAGTAGTAAGCGCCGATCTTAACTAAAATACATTAGCGAGAAGTGGTATTTCATGAAGAATTACGAAGACATAAATGGCGAAATTGTCGGCAGCAATAAAGTTGATTATTCTGCGACAGCAACATAAATTAATTGGACTGATTATATTAAGGGAATCTCCCGTCATTCATTCATTACATTATTTATGTTATAAGCAACATTATGTAGATTGTGTTCGTGAGTTTCATGTTCGTGTGAATCACGATGGAGGTCACGAAACCGTGTCACGATGACGACACGCCTACAGTGTGGCGAGGACCGACGAGCGGAAGCGGGAGTGAAGAAATTATCTTATTTTATTTCTCCATTCCTTTGGATTGTACGTTTCAATATTGTGCGCTTCTAAATTATACAAGTTACTACATATTTAAATTTTTCCTAATAGTTGTATTTTTTAAAATGTTATGAAATACTGGCTTTCGTCCGCGACTTCATCCGCGTGGAATAGTGATTTTGGGCAGCATTTTAATTTCCTACGATACTTTTATTGCAAAAGACAGCATTCCACGCTCACGAAGTCGCAGGCAAAAGCTATTATAGCCTATATTGATCAGTGATGATGTAGCATTCGAATTGTGAAAGAACTTTTGAAATCGGTCCAGCAGTTTTTGAGCCAAATCGTTACATACATACATACATATAAGAAAATTTCCTCTTTGTAGTATAGATACAAGTACGATTTTTATTCTAATATTTTATTTAAGTTATTTATTCCTTCTCAGCTAAGACATCGAAATTCAAAATAAGTGAGTTTCATCTACGTTTGTTTTTCAAATGTAGAATGTAATATTATGTCGTTATTGTCAGAGTAATGGGAATTTAAAATATTCCGAATGAAAAATATTATTTTTATTAACAACCAATTGAAATTAGGATGTGGATGTAACATAAGTACACAATAAAAGTATACTGCACGCTCGCGGTTACGCTGTCTCTTATCACCGTTTAGATAACCATAAAGTTCGCTGAAGTGTGAATATAATCGGTGAATATTCCGTAATTGTAATTGAAAGCGTTTGTCAAAACGCATCGTTGTGGAGCCAACTCAAGTGTATATTTTACAAAACAACTATTGTCGTTGATGAATATATAATTCGCGGATACATACATGATTTGATACGTTACTTAAAAATTTTCTTGTCTAGAGAAGCTCTCAAACTTAATCTAGCCCGCTTTTTAGTTTGATGTAGTGGTAGTTTGTTTGATGATCGTATATATGAGTTGTTGACGAATCTTCGTCGGAAGCTTTCCAGCTCTCAAGGTCTCCATCAATGTTTAAAAAAACCTTTTTGACGAGAAAACCTTTTGATATAGATCTAAAGGATCCGTTCTGCATAATGTACAAGACAAGCGAGGCGCATGATTAATATTATAAAATGAAATCTCAATCTAAGTAATCTTTGCTCCGGTTCAAGTGTTTGTTTCCTTACCATTGAGGTTTATCGAAATGAAAACCATCATAAGCTATCAATAAATTAATCATTTCACTATTTCTTGGACGTGAAGCAATCTAGTTGGACACAAATCTGGTTAGTGCCGTAGAACGTCTTGATTGCTAACTACTATAATTAATAAATCAATCAATTTTGCATGGCAATTTAGTCAATTAGAAAATTTGTAAACATAATTAGCTGGAACACTAGTCATAATCATCATCAGAAACTCTTTGTCGTTCCACTAATCCTTCCAGAGTGAAAAGTGTTAGGCTATTGTCTGCGACTGTCGCAGTTAGGGTCTTACTGCTGGCTGTTATAGTAATTTTGGACACAAAACCGCCTACGTTCGACACATATTGAATATACCTACGTTATGATACCACGATATCCGATGTTCCCTCGGGTTCGCTCGCACTGAGCACTCGAAGTACACGTCATCACCTTCCTTGATGTCGTGAGGGTTTAATGTGCTTCCCAGTGACAGCGATACTACTGGAGGAACTGGAACAAAGATATACTAAATGTCTTTAAAAGTAAAAGATCAAGGGGTATGTAGGTTTATATCTTAAGGTAATACATTAATTACATATATTAGTTGCATTAAGGTAAGTGTTAATGGCACTAATGCGGTTGCAGATCGCAATATTGAATGACTCCGTGCACGGTCTGCTCTTGACTGGGAGGCTGTAAATAGCAAAAATTTACGAGCGTGTCCGTACTTCAGAGAATACGCGAAGCAGTTGTTACCGTTAGGTAAAAATTGTTAAGCCCCGTCGTATGCCTCAGGCCACAAACTCTTGTCCATCAATCCGTTTGAACCATAGGGACTGGTTTGCAGCCAAGTACATTATCAGCGCAGATTTTAAAAGAACTCAGTGTAATCTGAGAATATAATTGGCCCAAAACTAGAATCGGCGCGCAAAATGTATGGTCCTGTACATTTTTAACGATGAGTGCATTTCCCTCACTCCCGTGAAACAAAATTGAAAATATATTATATGCTCGCATTCGATGCAAACATTGGAACGTGTTCAATCTCAAAAGTGCCCGCAAGTAGACTTTGCGGGGTGGGTGTTTTTTTTCTGTGCGTTTTCGCTGAGGATTAGTCTTCAGGGATAACGCAGCATTATCAACGGGTTACATAGGATCAGACGTATCCCGATTTATTCTTATCGCATTATATGATTACAAGTTGAAGTAAAACATTGTGAGGAAACCTACACGTATACATGTTACAACGCATCGTAGTGGCCTCTATGGATTGCGATAACCGCCAATCCGTAAAGGTGTTTGCATCTCGCTGTCAGGCATGGCGGTTATGTAACAATAAAATCTGATGCCGTCAGGTTAATGAGCATTCCGAGTGGCAATTAAAAACTTGGGCGGCATATCATCACTACGAGTTCGTCCTCTAACCGTTGAACTTTACACTAGCAGCAATCAATATTACGAATTTCATTCAAGTATTACGTTAGTCATACGCCTAAATTGTATTACTTCACTGTCAAAACGTTGGAGGTATCCAAGATTCTCTCCAAACAATTAAAACTCAAAGAGAACGTCTCCTCTACCCGACGAAGTTGGGTTTAGGTCGAGATTCCATTATATTAAATTACTTAAGCGAAATTTCACTTGGGGTTTTCTTGGAATCAGTTCTAATAACAACCAATGTAAGAAAGGTTGTCTAGATAGCAGAGTTAATAATTTTATATTGAATAATATAACAAGTTATATTGAAAGGTAATGTTAATTACATATATTCTACAGTAGCGGAAGACGTGACAAACAAACTTTATAAATAAGGGTGTCAAATTCGTCATCACATGCGTATTTTTAAATGGAATCGAAGAGAGTAAACTTTTCATTCATCGTCATTCATCATTACGTGTAAGATTTATTTTTATGCCACCGGATGTTCTACTTGCTTGGCGTAATTGAAAAGGTTTTAAATTCGATAAAGTTCACATTTGTTACGTAACATAAATATTGAATATTGTGTAAACCAACAATGATACTAGGATGACAGGAAGCATCCTACTTAAAACAACTCCTGTGACAGAAACAGGTTCAGGAGAAATAGAGCGAATAAATAACATACCAATTATTGTTAACGTTGCTTTGTATCCGAATTCTGGAGGATGCTTCAAAGTCTCACCGGTTATTCTAATGACATCAAAGACTATATTATGTGACTCTGTTTCGAAATAGACACCGGAACATCTTTGATATACAACTCTGGAATAACTGATTGTTCTACACAAATGTTGCTATGTTATTATCATGTATTTGTTAAATATAGCGGCTTCTTTAATATTATCAAATTCTTTATCTATATCTATACTAACGCTAGAAGACCTGGCCACGCGTTGCCGTGGTTCAATTATAATAATGTCATAAAAACTTAATCTCATATTTATAAAAATCCCGTAACATCATGTCTGGTTAGATGTTCGGTGCCAACTTCTCCGTGCTATACCAGCGACAGCGCGGCGGTGCGGTGGCGGTAATTTTTACCATTATTTTAGTTGAACCATGGCAACGCGTGGTCCGGTCTGCTATAATTGCAGAACAACGTTTGCCGAATCAGCTAGTATTATATAAAAGATTTGAAAATAAGGTGTTGAGGAATGAGTTTGAATATTGCCTCTTCATATTTTTCAACACATTTCATGATGATTTCATGATGACATCAAAGAAGCTGGAACATATTCTTCCTTCAAATGTAGATAGAGTTCCAAACCTAGTGGATGCGTGGGCGCATGAACAAAGCAATTAAATAATAAAAATATATAAATTAATTAAAATGTTTTTATTTCATGTAATGTTATAAAACGTTAACATATAGATATTAACATATTTCTTTCAAAATTCGTGGCGTTTAGGATCGTTTGTTTCTGTAGCTGTAATATTAAATACGTAAGAATAGCAGATCCTTTTTTCAGTATGCTTCAAAAATAATGTATATTGCAAAATGTTTTATTGATAATGCCGAATATTAATTTTCATAATAGACCTATAAGAATGTTTTAAGTCCAACATTAAGTTACTTCACGATTTAGCGTCAACGGGAATTAGTTCACTGGCTTATGAACTACTTAATTGTTCTAAGCTACTTTTAAAATGTCTTATTGAAAACGAGTAGTACAAAGCGAATAATCGCTTACGATAGCTTGTAAAAAATTTAGCTTACACCCACTCTACTGTCAAGGTTTTATACAATCGAAATAGTAAATATTTATAATTCTCTTATTATTGTTTACTGATATTTGGAGTTTTCATAGCTGACTATATAAAATTACAAATAGATTCACGATTTTGAATTAAGCATTAAGTCTAGACTGATATGAATATTGTGGAAATTAGCATTTATTTATGTAACAAATGGTGTTGCACATCATACACTAATCGACAAACGACTTAAAAGTTGACTTTTACTACCACATGTCCATTATATATCGGAAAATTTCAAATCCTCTTAAAGGTTCTTAGTGATATGGCATTTGTTATCATGACAGCGATAATAACAAAACGATTCCTTTTACAGTTGACAACAAAAGAGCCTTAAAAGGGTACCCAAACACGTCCGGTGTTACTTAAACTTAGGCTATTAACGTTCTGATCGGAGCCTCTTTGGAATTTTTGCGATCGCATTGTGTAAAATATGTTACCGCTTCACGCTTACCGCTTCTCCGTTGTCACGCTGTTCGGTCAGACTGTTTCTTAATTGACTTCTCGATCTTAATGAAAATGTTTAGGCTAATGAAATCTGTCACTAACTTTTGCAATAAACTTCGAAATTTATAACAATTTAAGGAACTATCTATGAATTACGTGAAATAGATGTATAATAAAGCATAAAGTTGTTAGTAACTTATAATATGCTGTAACATTCAACTATTTAAATTATAGCAAGTATTTTGTATTGAAATAGAAAATATACGTTTATGTACAAAATAATAATAATATGGACGATGCCACACACGCCTATATGATTAAAATTAGGCAACTTAATGTCTGTGTTATACCTATACAACCAGAATATAGTCATATTACTACACGTAATAAGAATTACTGGGTTCCGTTGTGGTAAAATGAAGTTCCAAGTATGAAAAATTATGTTTTAAAGCACTTAAACCTTGACTCCTTTTACTTCTGTTTCGTATTATACAAGTCTGAATTGTGCAAAAGCACATAATTAGGCATACGAGTTTCTCATTTCCCGCAAAATTAATGCGTCTATATGACTGAATTGATAGAAATAAGTATCAAAGCTCAGATGACTGTATGCATCAAGGAGCATATCGCATCGGGTGGCTAGTATATTCTTTTGTTACTTCCATAACGTAAACGAAACATCATGTTTTGTTAACGTTTGGTGACTTAGCATTAGCTTCAGAAATGGAATTCTAATACATATAATACCACCCTCTTAGAAACCGTTTGCTTTTTGTGAACCTCCATCTTGCATGTGTTATAAAACGTATTTGGGAACTCTTTCCACGACTCGCACGTACGGAGTACAATTCGAAACTCAGGATAGTCATTGGGTGAACTGATATTCACAGGAAACTTCTAGATCTAGTTTATGCAGACCCACGAACTAGTTGCGAACTAATTTCGTCTAATGCGATCCTCGAGAGAAGACTTCGGTTCACAGATCTTTTCCGTATCGATGTTGAAGTAATTATAAATAGTTTTCTGACCCGGACTGAAATGTTTTAATTTGCTAAGTTTCCACGGCATTTCACATCACATAAAGGATGGACTTAAAACCTTTGTTACTAAAAGTAATTTCTATGGCCATTTAAAGGTATTCGGGATTTTATGAATTAGCAAAAGTTAATTTAACCATTTAATAAAGAAATCGCATATAAGTACCTGTTATTTACAGTTAATCAATTGTTTACTTTCTTTTTTCAATAGTTTAAATTAATCCACCTTAATTCCGGTCCGTCGCATTTGAATGGACGAATACAAATATTTATGAGGTCTCCCTGTTTCGCAGGGCATGTTAAGAAATTAAGGTCAAAGTTTAACTGTTGAAATCACCAAACATATGTATATTATAATAATTATCGTTTTATATTTACTTTGAGAGTGGTCGACGACAATAAGAAGTACAAAGCTTAATTAATCCTTCCAACGTTGCCGTCACGGGAGAGTTGAAGCTTACGGCCCGTGGCCCGCGGACTGTGTCACGCGAAACTAGTCCGTAACAGCTCAGTTGGAGAAACTGTCATGGCGGATGCCGCGGGGACACAATTTCAGAATAACAATATTGTAACAAACTGGCCCATTGCCCAGAAACTTGTCAGTTTGTAAAAAAAATACATTTTGCAATCTCTATATTTAAGTTTGTAGTATTCGGACTTCAGATGTACGTTGAAGAAAACTGTCGCTTGAAACAGACAATTTAGATAGAGCAAATGGTGCACTTTATTAAATATGGTCCAGGCCTCTCGCAGCTGGGAAGGAGATACAAGAAATATAATTTTCGTGTGTATATCAGTTAATTTATTCAATTGTAACATTAAAGAGATTGAACTATCTCAAATCACATAATTAACTATTCATACTCGAAAATCAAGCATCAGTATTCTTAGAATTTGGGATATCAAATATGGTATTCAAGATATTGTCTACCATTCAACCTTAAGCCCAACCAGATAATAACGAATGCATTCGAAGTAACAAATAGTTCAAGAATTAAAAAAAGAAAGAAGGAAAGATAGAAAGCGTTTATTCTACAGGTACGATTGTCTATGGTACCTATAATACATATAATGCATTTCACACTAGTTGGTTGGTTGTTTTGTGAGTTTATGTGAATTCATTTACATCTTTATCAAAATACATTCAACACAAACTATTAAACCGTATAATAAGGAACACAAGGAACAAGTCAGCAAGACGAACAAAGCCAAATTAATCCTTCAGACACGTCTCCGGAGAGGTGGCGGGCGGTGCGTGGCGATCGGCCGCGGAATGAATTACACAGGATTACTTCGTGACAACTTAATTAGTAGATAACTTATCTATATTTATCTAATCGAACTCTTATAACAAACTATGATTTTTAGGTGCAAGCAAAGTTTAATTCTGTAATAAGTATTTAAAACGTCCTTTGGAAATGTTAATAAAAAACTGAATATGTGACTAAAATACATCGCTACAGTATTATTACTTAGGATAGACCGAAAAATCGTTTGGACTACGTCGAAAATGTACGCGTCAATAATGTTTGCTACCCTTCATAAAAAATGAAAGTGTTACTAAGTGATAATCAACCGTAATATTAAAGTTAATGTTTTGCAGAAAAAAGCAGCAATCAGAAACATAATATACTAAGCAAAGCTCCCTTATATAAATTTACTCTTGAAACTAATTAAACAGTAATCTTATTCGCAAATAAAGACTGCTGAAACGGTGAATGTTTACTGAGAGACTTCTAGTGAAGCGATGAAAAGATTATGTATTAGAGGTGTTGTATTTCAAGCGAAAGAGTACAACAATTTTTTTTGCTCTTATATTGTTTCACTGTTGTTCTACTTTGGATACGAATCTACTCTCATAGTGAGAGGTTGTTAGGCCATAGCCTATCACGCTAGCCAAGTAGGGATTGGCACACTTTACATACCTCAGAAACATACCTATGATACTCAGTATTGTATGACATACTCTAAGGTAAGCAAGGTTTCCTGACGATGGTTTTAATGGTCTTATTTAAATTTTAAGTTTAAAACGCGCATAATGCACGTCTGTTTGTTTTATCGCTTCTCTTGTTGTTAATGAGACACTGTCTTTACACTTGAAAGTAGCTATCGGACGGCGAGAATTAAGCAAAATGTAATTAAAAGCTGGTTAGCTTTGGTCGAGTTGTGTAAAATCAACAGCTAACACTCTGGCCATCCTAACTAATTCGGAGTGGGTCGCCAACAAACGTGCAGCGCCTGAGGTCGAATGACACAAGGATTAAACTAGGCTTAACGGCATGTTTACGATCTGATACAAGCGGCGCATATTTTCCTTTGTTAAACTTAAATCTGCCATGTGAAGCCCGTTAAAATTAGCTATGTTTGTTATAAACCAACTATTTTAAATAAGCTTCGATACATTAAAATATATTTTTTGTGCGTATCTTCTGCTGTTGTTGTAAATGAGCTGTGTAGATAATTCCACATAAAATTATAGG
This sequence comes from Agara michaeli, assembly GCA_018245675.1. NCBI lineage: Eukaryota > Metazoa > Arthropoda > Insecta > Lepidoptera > Hesperiidae > Agara > Agara michaeli. The sequence goes on from DWDX01000254.1 coordinate 22,633, forward strand.
TCTATTGTTATTTACAAATTAAAAAAAAAAACGCATAATAAAGACAAACCTTGGAGTTGTTAGTTAGAAATCAACACTTACCGCATTTAAAACCGGATGTACATGTTCCTTAGAGGTAATTACATATAAACTTAAGTAGCCGATCCTCCCCACAATTATAAGAACCGTAAAAAGTGTGTAACGTTTATCCGGTTTAAACGGTCTCTAATTAAGCGAAATATTTTGTAATAAAAAAATGCAAAAGTCAAATGGCCAAATCGCAAACGTTTGTAATTCTCAAACGGGCCGGTCATTTCGATTCAAGGAACGGACTAACTCTATTACAAGTAAGGAAATTAATTTACAAATATAAATAAATTCTATTTACTTCTGCTTGGCGAACCGTAACGCATTTAGAGCGGGGCGAAAATCGTTTTGGTAACAATTTAAACGGTAGAATCGTAAATGTTTATTCGAGGACGAGTTTCTTTAGCTGCGGGCCAAAGGGGAACGTCGTTATAGGTCTTTAATGGCCAATAAAGTGTCAACGCCCGCTCTCGAGATAACTGTTCACCTGAGCACTGACAGACGGCGTTATATTTACAAAGAAATTGGTATTGATGAATTTTATACAAATATCACGCTAGTACGACCTGAAGTATGATAATGAATTTACCAAAAGTTAGCTATACTGCTCTCAATTGATTCTCCTTTTGGAAATTATAATGTAATTTTTTTATCACGTTATGCACCTACTAATATAATTTTACAGTTATAAAAGTTTTTGTGTTACTGTGAAACATTCCGATTATCGCATTTTATTGGACAATACAAAGACATTTGACAATAAATGTAGAACATAATGAAAACATTGCCAAAAACGCTTAAGCAGAAGTTTGGGACAGATATTATTACACAGTAATATCGTTCCAGTAAATGATACCCGGAAATTCGGCGCGTCTCAAACGTAACTGGCTGCTGTTGTGAACACTGTACATACGGCAGCGTGGATGTTGTAAAGTCGTTTCATTTGAAACTTTTGCATCTCGCTTATTGTTTGGAGCTTTTGAGTATTGCAGCTTTGTCGGAGCTGTTGTTACTGTCTTTGTAATAATACTCGTTGATCATTATCAGCTTAATATTACTCGTAGTTTTATATGAATCATTGGTTGAATGATATAGGCACCTATTCTTTATTTTGCTCTCTTCGAGCACGATTCTTGTACATTAGTTGTAAAGTTTTAGGACGGCGTTATGTGACCATTGTAATTTTTAAACAACTTAATTTAATGTCACTGCCAATGACAGTAAAATAATAATTTGAATTTTAATTTCAATCTCATAATTGAATTTTATCTCAATTCCGAATTCCAAGTTAACCTCAAATTTGGCATATATGTATATGGCAGTTAATATTGTCGGATAATGTTGGGAATCTTTCACACCTTTTTACTTATAAAATGTAACTATATATGTACATTCGATATTCAAAAAACCTTCTTCGTTTAAATTCTTAATCTATTTAAAATGATTTACAGATATTAAGTATCCTTGTATTCGTAGGTACTTGTATATAAAATTGAGTGTGAGTGTAAAATTTAAAATTCGAACTGCAATAGTTTAACGTGGGAAAAAGAACTGTAAGACGTCAGTTAATAGACAATCTGTGTTAGGGAGGAATAACCATAGAGCAGGAGCGGAGCGGCCGTGTGTCGTGTGAGAGTAACGGTGTACTGAGAGAGTGCTTACGTAGCAATGATAATTAAGCTTAACGATGTTACAGATGTGCAAACTGGTTAAGCCAAGCTCCTTTATTGCTTATTTTGTAGCAATATTCGTTAACAGAACGAGTCTTCGCAAATTAAGAAGTAAAAGGAATTGCGTCTGCGCGCGTTTGTCTTCGAGCAAATAAGAGGGTTGGTTCGAACAAATTGGGCCGAGCTTCAGCTCCGTAGCCTCGCAAATATTCTTTTGAAAGTAAAGTAAACAGAATGTTTGTCAGCATAATTCCGGTGATTTGTAAAATTGGAAATTTCGCGCTCGTGCAAACAAACGTCTCGCCGCGGTGCCGTGACGTCGAATATTATTCCCGTAACGGTCGCACTCGGGATTTTTTCTCTGCATTAGTTGCGTAACTTCGGTTAAGGTGGAGCTATGCTAAGCTCGTGAATAAAAGTTATTTTGTTCATAATGGCTCGGGAGCGCTTATGTACATTTATTTTAAAAGCTGACAAAAGAATATGCGCCGCGCGAAATTTTATTTCAGCCGCGAGGTGAATTAGTTTTTTTCAGCGGCCCGTCGCAAACAAAGGCAGAGATAGTGATGTTCTAGTGCTGATTGCGGTGATCTAGTTTGTTGGAGTCGTGAAACATCTTGACCCGAGAGCGCTGATGTTAAACATAATGAACCTTTTTTTGGTCCGCTGAACGTCTTAAGATTTATTTTTTAACTTTGCGTCAACGTAATTAATAATATATTAGATTTTAATTGAGAGGTAGAGTTGCGTAGATTTAAAATGTTTAAGGAATAATTAGTTACTTACACACGACGTCTAGTTTTAACGAGTCGTCGATGCTCTGTCCGGGTAATGCGTTATTGTCCGCTGCGCACTTCAGCTGGACGCCGTCGTCCTCTGGCAACGGCATGAACTGCAAGCTACTGCTCACCCAGGTCTCGTTCATGGCTTCTGTTATCTATAGAAGTAAATAACCATTTTTTTTCTTTTCATATAAATACGCAAAGAAGTATCGTTCATAAACTTCACGAGATAATCATTATTTAATTATTTACACTTTATTGTAACCTACAGGATTACAAAAGGCGGACTTAATGCGTTATTCTCTACTAGGCAACCCAAACCCAAAGTCGAGTAGTATTTTTTTAGACAACACATAGACATAGACATAGACTAGACATAGATTACGAGATTACCTAATGGCAAGAGAGGTGCAGTGTAGTTTCTTTGTAGCACATTAGCCTACAATGTGTGTGTTACGCTTCTCTTGAATGATCTGAAGTTATGATTAAAATATACAAAGAAACGATATTGCTGAAATAGGGCGACAAACCTATATTATAGGTAAAAAAACTCTCCAAGCAATAAATCAGATTTATTATACTCAAAGTTATAATAACCTTCAAAATGCTCGGTCCTGATCTCAATTAGTTTATATTACTTAAATATTGGACGTACCGATAAACTCTATTTATTAACAATGTACAAAGATCAATGAATTATAGATAGAATCACAACAGAAACACTGTAACCTAGTTAAATAACAATTCCAATTCTCGACTTGCTGATCGATTCGGTTTTTAATATCCAAATTGAACTGAAATTTTTGAAATAACCGAAGCGAAGATTTTTATTATTTTTGTATTTACCAATAAACCAATACATGTTTATATAACTTGACATAGAAATATGTATGTAGATATCATACATTTTGTGTCATTTGAAAACAATTGTTTTTAATATAGATAATACTTTATTTAACTTTCAAAAGATCTCAGAGTTTCAGTCAGCACAAATAAAACAATTCAATTCAAATTTCATTACAAATTCATCTTGCTTTGGAGTAAGTCAAGTAATTAGATTATAGAGTCGACTAATTAAGTTATCGATTTACAGTCGCCTGCGAGTTTCTTGTGCAGTGCAAAATACAATATGAATGATGAATATATTAGACACATTGTATATAATACAACAACTCATTTACCTTTCCCCTTTTAAATTTTCTATTGTCTTTGAACCAGGTGAGCTGCGCGGGCGGCCGGCTCCCCTCCGACACGCACGTCAAGCTGACGTATCTCTCTGATGATAACGTCACGGGCTTGTTCAAAATCTCCACGCGGGTCGGCTTTACTGAAAGGAAAAAAACGATTTAACGTAACCATTTCAAATGGAATGGCGTGTTTTGTTTTTTGAGTTCTGTACACGTAAAAGTTTGTACGTTTTCACGGGACGTAGTCGATTTTCTGGATGGCGGGCACGCTTGTGTCTTTATCGTGCGGTAGGAATAGCTATGTTTATTATAGAGTGCTTTGACATCACGCACCAATAAATACATATAAATCCCATGAAAAAATAATCGTGTTTATTTCATTGTGAAATTGTCTTATTTCCTACAGGAAATACCCTTACATCCTTACCGGGCCATGACATTTGGATTAATATGTATAGATAAAAGTCAGGATGTGATCGTTTCCTTGTTTTATATAAATATCCAACTATACAATGATAGTGTCTAGTTGTTTACAACAATTACTTTAATTAAAATTTTGAAAATATTAAAAGTTTAATGCGAATTAAATGTATTACGTATGTGAAATTGCATTATTTAAAAAAAAATACATCCATTAACATCATAGTAAGGGTAAAGTACACAGTTAAAAAAAAGTGCTTTTAATTAATGTTACGCCAAAGTCAAGCCTTTCAACATTTCAATTTTTCACTTAAATTTTCTTCGAATCTCTAATAGTCTGTCAGGAGCAGGGCAATATAAAAATAAATTAAGTGTCACAGAATTCACAACGAAATTACGTTAAGGTGACGGGAGCATTTCGATGTATTTCAAATTCAAGCAGATATAAAGGAAACAAATTTTGTGTGCACTAGCAAAAGGATATTTTGTCTTTTTATTAAACAGTTATGGTCATAAATATAATTACTCTCAATAATACATAGGAATGCAATTAGCTTATACGTTTTAAAGAAGACACGAATAGGTTTCTCAAGGTTCTATGTAGGTTTTAAATTGAACATAAAGTTTCATGCCCCACTTAACTTTCAGAAGTAGTTTTCTACGGATAGTTACACATACAGGAATCCCAAAAGTGATATCGAAGTATATCAAAATATTGGTTGGAATATTTTTGGAAAACACAAAAATACACTGAGTAGTTTAGAAGTTTAACACATTTTAATAGTAAGTACTGTTATGGCAATACGGCACATATATCAACTGTGATGAAAAAAAGAGAAAGTAGACCACTATACTTACAGTTCATTTCTAATCTGACGGTCTTCTCTTGCGGACCAACAAGATTAGTGTTCGATGCTCGGCATTTGAAAGTAGTATTTAGATGATTTCTTTTTACATGTGGTAGTTCCAATCTATTTACCACCACATGGGTATCTGTTTTTTCACCGATGTATTGAGGCGCTGGGGTTCCGTTTATGAGCCATATAACCGTGGGTGCCGGGCGACCTGTTTGACAAAAATAGTGTAATAATAATAACAATTGTGACAATTGCACGCACTTCTATCTGATTTTACATCAGGCAATTAAATGTACAAGGTAACCGGGCATCTGATAAACATAATGATATCACATCCAGATACAGAAGAAACAAATGTACTTATGGCAGCATTGTTTTCCCTGGGTGGTACTCGAATTGTAATAATCATATACACAAGCCTTGCAAGTTAATTTGAAGACAGAGTTAAATATATTTAATTTAGTATAAAAATTTCATAGAGGATTTGCCAGTTGGAGTATTTATTTAGTGCTATAAATGAGGAAAGCCATGTGCTTACTCAATTTGCAGTCCCTAGGCCAGTTAGCGGGGATACATTAAGTGGGTAAACATAAAAATTGTCACAGTCTGTACCTTCACAAGTCTCGTAAGGTGATACTAAATTAGGTAAATGTGGCGGTAAGCTTACACCAAATCTGTTTTTGTATAATTTTATAAGGCACATTTATTTCATCTACACCGACTGAGTCATTTAATGTGGAGTAACGGATAAACCACGCAAGTGTGATCGTGCGGTAGAGAACGTAGAGTTTGCTGCGGCCTGCCAGTTTCCGGTTCGAACCGCCATGTCCGGGATAGTTTACATCACGCAGAACGATCGGTGATTGAAGTTTGGAAACTAACTATGACCGCCGTTCGTTATCGACTCTACCAACTAAATGTCTTTAAAGCAATTAACATTTTTATTATGGAGTAAGTGAGCGAAATAGGAAACGGAATGAAATATAATTATTAACAGCCGGGCATTTAACATAATTATGTTCTTGATGCAGTTCAACCTCGTTGTTGATATGTCAGCACAACACAGTTATAACCCTTTTATGTACAAATTGGGGTAATTAATTGTAAATAGATATATTACATATTGTTATATATCTCCGGCGTGTATGCATGAAGAGAGTGATGAATGTAGATGAAGCGCGTCAGGTTTGAAAGGACAGAGATATTTGGCACTCGGTGCTTTCTGTCTACCCCGTTAGGGACCTGGTGTGACGGTATGTTTGTTGGTTTGTTTACATATATCTCATGTAGAATTCACGGTCTGGTGAGCATTTCCAGCTGTTGGCTATAATACCAGCTGACTTTGATAGAGCCAACTATTTAGTTACATTATTATTGTTATATGTACAATGTTGTACAAGTTGTAATACAACTGCTTCACGAAGAAACGAAATTTTAAATTATATTTATAACTTTCTATGAAACTGTAATTTGATTCGGAATATCCAATTAATTAAACTAATACCAACCATACTTATTGAAAACGTAAGTAAAGTTTTTTTATGTTACCAAACTTCCAGATTATATTTCAAATATTGAAATCCATTCAATGAGACTTGTACGTTCTTTGAAATAGCTGTCAAAACTAATGTGAGCTTTAGGTCTTAGTTTGAGGCTTCGTAATTACGTTATCGTGGCCAACTTCGACATGGGGGCTATTGATCATTCCACATCAGTTACTGCGAACAAATTAGTTTAAGACAACTACTAATACTGTATATGTATGTATGTACTAATACTGTATATGCTCTGATGTTTGTTAATTTACTTTATAACGATATACATACAATGTTTATGATTAATTTGTTTCGAAAGTATCATTCGACAAAGTTTATTTTACTTCGCCTATGTTGTGTGTTTCATTTTATTCCGAAACCAGGCATAGGTGTACTGACAAATATGACAGAAATGCTTAATGTGTTCTTAGAAGTACGCAAACGCTTAAGAAAGTTTGCCATTATCGGTTCTTCAATCAAATGTTGATCGTGGTGGACAGTGCTTAATTATACAGAATCTTTGCTTTGCGATCGATGCTCGTTTAATGCCCACAAGAGCTTCTACATATTTGTATGCAAACAAAACAAACATCCATTTGTTGCTTTTGTGTTTATTCAAGCAACATTGATATGCATTAACTAATCTGAGCAAAATTTTAATGAAAGACAAACAATGAAAATTTTTTTTTTTAAATTTCATTTATGTATTGACAATAAAGGTCAGCCGTCAAAAAAAAATTGGAAAATTTCACTAACCATTCCTGATTTCGTGATCAGTTCAGATCCATAGAGCTTAATTTATTTTATTTAATATTAAACTACATATTAGAATTCGTGTTGCTGCATACGTTGCTGATTACATACAAAAGATTGTAAGTCGTTATATTTTCTCCTTCAAATATTTCTCGTAATTTGCATTTAAAACGTCAAATTAAGTTATCAAAAATAACATTTTCATTTCATTTGCTGGCAATAGTATTAGCTTAGTAACAATAACTCAATAATTGTATGCATGTCGGAACGAGAAATAAAAACAAAGTATGGTAAAATTTAACACAGAGTTAAAATATAATCAAAGATTTCGATTTATTTTTCACCGTTTTCAGAGAATAAACTTTTCGCAGTTGTGATTCACGGGAACAAGTTCAAAATGGTCGTCACAGTTTAGTTGGCCTCTTTGTAATTTATTTATTTACTACTTCCATTCAGCCTTAATAGACGTAAATAATGAGGACTCGTAGCTTTAATGTTGATGTATCGTGAGCAATCAGTTTTCGTGACGTCTGACGCTAAACGAGATGAATACTAAATCGAGTCGTGACGAACAGACACTAATTAAAATTTAATGCCTCCGGAAGCAAGATTGTGATTTGGGTAGAATTTTGTTTAATAACTGGTGAACTCGAAAGTTATTACAATCTGGGCAAGGACATACCCATGAAGTACCCTTGGTTACTTCGCAAAAAAACTTAAAAAATGTAACGTTGCCGTTCCGAAAAATACGTGTATAAGACACGGTTAGATATTAATTGGATTAACTCAAAATAAAACACGCAAAAGGCAAACGTTCGATCTTTTTTTTTGATGGTCCTGTCATATACCTATTCAAGTCGGAAAAACGTCAGAACGGACTTTTTCAATGTAAATGATCAATGAAGCTTGTCCATATTTCCAAGAATAAAGCCTAGTAGCAAATGTTATTTGCCTACTAAGTTACATCAGGAAAATTATCTAGTAAATTCGACCACTGAGCGGCACGGGATGACGGGCCTTAATCCCTAAGGCTATGCATAATTCCGACTCGTAACATTAAGCGCTTTCGAGATTAGCGGCGTTTATACAAGGAAACCCTTGTTATATTGTTCTCACAACAAAAGTATGTGTGTAAGCGGAATTGAAGTTATACCTTCACGGAAAATAAATAATACTCATCCAAGACGTTTTAATGCTACGTTGGTAGTTTTGAGCATCTCAGCGTCTATTTCTACCGCTAAGCAGCATTAGCGGATATACATTAAGACATTAATGTTAAACATCATGCTTTTATTCTTTCTAAATTTAGCAATAAATAAAAACGGCATACATAATCAGATCAGCATTTGTCAGTCGGCCTGTTTAATTGTTATTAAGATAATGTAACATCACGCCTGTAATACCCTTAAGGGGTAGGCAGAGGAGTGTAGTACACCCCCACAATTCACCAGTTACGTTTAAGTCCCACTATGGAATAGGTGGT
>DWDX01000255.1:0-31291 GCA_018245675.1 Agara michaeli
GGTAAAAATCGGTATACTAATATGAGTCATAATTTCAATACACAGACCATAAATAGCTTTTCATATTTAGATACAACTCACACTTTTCATATTTTTAAACAGGCCCTTGTTGTTTATTTTTTAACACCATAATGTTTCCATTAGAAAAAAAATATTAAAATGGAATCCCATTTCAAACACTACCATTTTCAAACGACATAATGCTCAACCATCACTGTACCACACAACATCAATAATTGACAATATTATGCAGCATTATATTCTACATTTGAAAAGATTCATCTTAACCAAAAGTACATAGATAATAAACAAGTAATCCTTATCTAACAGATATAATATGTAAGCACTGACTAGATTATTAATTCATAATAATTTAAACACTTAAGCAAACAATGAAGTCTATTTAGGAATGTCATTTAATAATTTGTTATAAAATTATTAGAGACAGAAAATTTGTGTTGACAAATAAAATTGTAAGTTGCAACGAAAAATATGGATAATTTTAAAAATTTCGGGAGATCAAAGTGTCATTGAAATTACAATAAAGTATAGAGTTTGATTGTCTCTGATATAAATGCAGTTTGCTTGTTGTTATTCGAGCATTCAGTTTAAACGTAGAAAAGTCTCACGCGCGATGTAGTTATCAACAGATCGCCATCAAAGAATTTCGTTTCTATCACCACGTTGCCACTGTAAAAAATGAAATAGAATAATTTCAATTAACACAATCGTTATTGAAACAAAAACAATTGTCTAGTATAAAATATACGTTGAAGAAGTCAAATACATACTTGAGAACATTAGCTGGCATCATTTGGGATTCGGGAGCTGATTCAATGACCGACTGCCAGGTGTTGGACGAGTTGGCGATCACGTAGCCAAACTCGAAGAACCACTCTTCCAAGCAGCGACCCTTGAAAAGCACTTTCTGAGGAAAACAAGAATGTCAACATTAACCTAGTAGTGAGAAAGGTGACAATTTCAACTGCTTGCGAACTCCCATTGCTAAAGAAATAGTTATGATGTTTTTGAGAAGGTACAAAATCCACCTGATTTTGTATACCGCTGATTTAAACAAATGTCATGCAGAGTTGTATCTGTCTCACTTAGGAAACACATTTCAGTTATATTCAACAGTACGATGTATTAACAAGCTAATAATAATACTACCATCACAAAAGGTCTGTAATGCAGAATGCACCGAGTGACAAATATCTCTGTCCTTACAAACCTGACATGCTTCGTTTACATAACAAGCTGTACTATACAACATCTGTTCAATTAATACAGTAGTAATAAAACAAACCTGTTCGAGGCGGAATCTGTCCATGGACTCCAATGAGCTGAAGTTCATTTCGCGTGAAACCACACGACACTTGAGAATGCGCTTCGGCACGCGTGCCTCATGCTCCACTTCGGGATTGGACATGTCCTCGTTGTTTTGCCACAGAATCTTGCCTACAAGACAAAATTTTAGGTTCTATAATTTCAATAATTGACCGAAAACAGTTTCACCAAAGATCAAATAGTGAGCTAAATGCACAATGCATTATCTATCAGCGAACAATAGCCAGCTGAAGTTAGTGTCTATCTAGACATTTAGAACCCAGCAATTATCAACAATAACAATATTGTGTGGAGTTATTGATGTGTAGTTGGTGAATCTATTCAAGTATTTACAAAAGTGCATGCAAAGCTTCAAAATCTTACCAGAGTCAGCATCGCGAAGGTTCATCCAATTACTGTATCAGAGCTTGTTAAGAAAATGGGTGTATAATTGAAATGATAACTGCGTGTTACCAATATGCAAGTCATTAAATATGTTTCATAAATATATTAATAAAAGAGAACTACTAGAACATGTATATGCCACTACAACATACAATTGAACTCCAGATGCTATGTATTTTAATTGTTTAGTGCTAAGCATTTGTGATACAAAAAAAGCATTTTATATCATCATCATCATCAGCTTCAATCAGATCACAGCTGGACGGAAGCATCTAATAAACATCATCACAAACTGTCCTCGGCATACTGTGTCCAACTTTTGCTCCCAGGCTTTCACACATTGTTGTCACATTTGACAAACGGGTCACCTAAACTACTTTTTCTGTCGAGTCAGTCTCCACTCAAGAACTAATGTAACCCAACGGCCATCGTTTCCTCTGAAGATATGGAGAGCCCTATGGAATAGTCCGAAAGGAACTCACTGAGCGAATTTGAATTGATGAAGTAGCCGTGCTTAAAGTGTTTACGATTCGGTTCCATATACTAGTTGAAAACTTTAGTGTTAAACCATTGTAGTATGGGTGACGAATTGCTACGTAATTTACCAAATTCAGGATTTACTCAAAATTCTTTGTCAGGTACAAATTGCAAATTCTACCCGAGGTTTGTGCACCTATTAGCATTTATCATATGTACAACTTAAAGTGAAACTGTAGTGAAAAACCTATTTGTATATTATTTAATGTACATATAACAAATAACAAAAGGATACACTTGGAATCCTTCGCAGATCGTCTTCACACGCTCTTGTTTAGCTTGGTCATTAGATAAGATATCGGTCATATTGAAGCTTTGTAATGATGTGATGTCCCAACAGCTTATTCTACAATTATGAATTACTTTTTCGAATATGTTTACTTTTGTCACAAATGCCAAAAAAATATGCAACACAAATGCTCACAAAGAAGAATTTTTAATTAATTTTTCTCTATATGAATAAAACTGACACTGACGTATTGAAATACTTAGATGAGAAACGGTATGATTTTTGTTTTTAATACTGCGAACAAAAATAGTGGCCAACCAGACATAGTAAGTTTTATATCTTAAGATATTTTTAATATTCCCTATGCTATAAAATTTAAAAACAACATACCATAACGCCAGGTCCCTAACGGGGTAGGCAGAAAATACAAAAAATTAAATAAAAATAACTTAAAACAAATTCAATAAAATTTACATTATTTGATAAATTCGTTTTCTGTTAATATTATGCTTGACACACTTTTAAATAATAAATATTTATATTGTTTTCTTATATATTTTATATAATATAACTGATTAAATTATTAAGTCATGTACACTAAAATATAATATACGTGATGTGAAATAATATTTGCATGGCGATACAATTACATAATTAAATTTAGTAAAACCAAAAATTATAATGCGTCAAATGAAACATGAACTGAACTGAGTTCAAAATGGTTGACAGATTGTAGAAAAGAACAATCGCTGGTGTTTTTTGTGTACCTGCTTGTGTTGTTTTATAAAAACACTGCCCGAAAATTTGATTGCAGGCGAATGTTTCTGTTAAGCTGCCTGCATTTAGTTTGTTCTTTGCTTAGAAGTTGATAAGTTTAGGAAATCATTAATTTCTATGAACTCAAAAGGCGAAACTGACGAAGCTTCAAGGTAATATAAGTCGTCAAGAAAAGCGACAATTTAATTTTTTTACATCTGCGTCATAATAATAATTAAAGGAGATCCTTGAATGGAGTTGATAGTGTTAAATTTTACGTGATATAATACATGTGTTATGCGTAATTTAGGACAAAGGTAGGACGTAGAGGTTAGGCATTACTTGCTATTTTCGATTTTTATTTTTTTTGTAAGTTGTGCAAGTTTGAAGGTTATTTTGGTATTCCAGGGGGAGCGAAGCGTCATCGTCAAATAGTGATACAACCCCGAGTAATTCTAAGGCGAATAGTCCAGGTATATGTGCAGGAGCAGGATCAAACCCCGCGGACAGGATGAAGCGTGCAGCCGCCAAACAACTTATTGAGAGATATTTTTATCAGCTGTTAGACGGTTGTGGCAACCCTAATTGTGACAACAAATACTGTGCCTCCAGTGGGGAGGTATGTTTTGTTGATTTTGGTTTTGTAGTTTGCCCTTTATCAATTTAATGAAAGTCATTAATATATAATCTTTTTCTTATTCTGTGTTAATATATTTGAAAACAGTAAGTTAATTTAATTTTTTAAAAAGAGGGTTTTAAATATAAAATAAAAAAGGTATATAAACCTTTTTTATGTTATGCAACAAATATATGTATTGGATTGCTACATTTTCTTATTATTTATATAAAATGGATTATTCAACTACTTTGTATCCAATTAAAAAATACTGAATGCACCGTAATTGAAAAATATTTGTGATTATTACTTTTTATATTTCAATCAATGAGAATTGTTAAAAGTATTTGTCACTTTATTACAGGGGTCCAATTAGTTTTCCTATCAATATTTAGAAATATTGCTTTTATCACAATAAATTATTTTGCCATTGGTCGACACCTCTTATGGCAATTCTACTGTTTTGCAACACTCTACCTTATCCTTGGATTTTGGTTGATTTTGTAGCTAAATGAAATAAATAAACAAGAGCTTTTATTATTGTTCCTCATTTAGATCACTATCTAGGACGTGTAAGATTTATTACAGTTAAGGACAATAAAACAATATTTTCTGGAGGTATGCTATAGCTATAATAATGATTTAATTTCAGGCCAGGAATTTAACACCGAACGAAGCCGCAGCCGAAGCCATAAAATTGTTTTATAAAGAAGCCAGATTATGTGATACACTGCCAAACAAAGTGCCTCGAACAGAGGCTAGTACTTGCGACTCTAGTGCCAGGTAACGATTTCATGAAATAAATAAAAAAAGTAGCTACGTACTATTGTAAGGTTCAATAGTGCTGTCATTGAATTTATGTTAGTTACACAGTGAGGTACAAGTGGGTGCAGTAGACAAAGACAAAGATAGAGGTTTTTTTGCACAAATATGGCTACACATAAAGATGTTGCAGGATTATTAGTTCAAGTCATATTTTGCCTTTCTAGTAGATTTCTGCATTTGTCACTTCCAGAATATATAATGTTGACATTGGCATCTATCTCCGCTTGATTCCTTGGCGATTGTTAATGCCATCCAGATGTTAACATTTTCACACAAAAGTGCCAGAGCCAATATCATAGTTCAATAGATACCTTCATTGCCCTTGACAGTCATAAACAGTACATGGGAATTTATTAAATTGCACTTATATTTTTCCGCATTGTTGGGAATGGATCTCCTCATGTAATATGAAGCTTTAAGGCTGTAGTCTTAGCAAACTTTGCAAATCACATGGAATATGATGGTGAATCTTAATGTGTGCAGGTTTTTCTTAGGTATTTTCCTTCATCATTATAGCAAACGATGTTAAGTCTAAGACATACTTCAGTTTTTCAATTCATTGGTGAGTGCCAGCCAGGATTTAAACTTGAAATTTTAATATAGAAATACTTTCATATTCTTATTACTCATTTAGAAATAGACTGTTGGGCTTGGGCCGGCTGTTTCTTAATATGACTTCAATACATATCATATTCTAATAAATCGTTTTTTTTCTTCAATTATTACAGTGCCACATGTACAGAAACACATACAATGGATAAAGCTTGTAAAAAAGATAAGAGATCGGAATCGGCTTCTTCCAGCACATCGCCATCACAAGAAAATAAACAGGAGGAGACAAATGCAGAAACTAGTCAAAATGTAGCTCGGCATGACGATTACAAAAATGTTAGGCATAATAGTATGTGTTATAATTTTTTTTTCTAGAAATAGTCGTAGACTGAGTTGCATGTAAAGTGGCCTATCAATATATGGTAATAATAATATCTGAAATGTATCTTGTGGATATAGTTTACTCACCCCACTGTTTCCCCTGATATAATATGCATGAGACATAAACGGACTAATTATGCAATTACATTAATGAGAGATCATTAAGTAGATTAATGTTATTCCAAAAGGTAATTATATATTTGAACATAGACTACAAAGTAATTAACTTAGCTAATTGTCCCTTAATTTGTGGCTGTTACACTTCAGTTTGAATTACGCTAGTTTCAAGGCAACAACTGCAACTGTTATCGATTTGTGTCATTTGCAACGTGTGATAAGAAAATAGTGGATTTGAAGCATAAGATGGAATGGCTGATACAAACATTAGATGACTTACTGCTGTCCCTTCTCCTAGATGGTGCACCGTTAACAGAGGAGAGGATGTATCAGTTATGTGACGAGTGTCTCAGCAGTAAAGACCCGAAACCCCTAATACATGCTTTGGGAGAGGCGTTCACACAGCCTACGATATTGGCGAGGTGTTTCCAAGGCAAAATACCAGAAGAAAGCAGTGATTGTGATAACAGTAAAAAATCTAGTAAGTGAAATGTTATATGATATATTTAACCTACAGTTTTCTAGTTTATGTAATCTCTGTAATATTTTAAAGATATATATGAGTAATATTAAGAAAATTTCATTAATAAATCAGCTTAATATTTAAAATTTGTTGTGTAAAAAAATACTGTGGTCTAAAATCTTGGTATGTACATATTTATATAATTGATGACATTTGAAGTTTTATTCGCGTCATCAGAAAATATGGCTTTTATGCTTGTATCTTGAGTCATATTTTGTAAAGAATTGAATTTTCTCAATGCACCTTTTCATACTGCTCTGTAATTTTCAGTGAATTTTAGCACCATCTCAAACAAACCAAAGATATTTAGATTTTCTTCTATATTTTGTCCAACAGGTGTAACAAATCTTAATTTATAGCGTTTTTCCATTGCATGTTTTAAATATGCATATAATATATAAAGGCATATTATGTGTATGTATAAAGTTTATGTTATTTTAGAAAAAGAATCAAAAGCAATGTGTTCGTCGAGTGATCCGGACAAGGATGTGGACAGCATCTCAGGGCCTGGGTTAGACGTGTCCTCGTGTCGCAGGGCCTTTCAGTACCTTTCTAAAGTATGTATATACGTGAAATACATTTTGTCCATTGCCTTGTCCAGCTTTGTTGTACAGAAGTATCACTTGACAATCATGTTTATTCGGAAGATTGAAAGTGCGCAAATATTTGAGCAAATAATTACATCGACATAGGTGTAGTAATGGTTTTGGATGTACTAAGAATAGAATTTTTCAACCGGCTTGGTAATAGTTTATTTCAAACTGTCTAACAAATCCCTTACTCCATTCTGCAGCATGATTATTGCATTTTATTTTGTTTTTAGTAACCCACAGATATCTCTACCCACAAATGGTGTCCATTATTGCATCTTAATTTGGCATGCAAAATTCACCACACCCTTAACTCATGTGCGGAGGTTTTTTGCCCATTTTTATTGGAATAATATAACAATAGTACGATAATCCTCAGGTGCCATCAGAATACTACAGTTCAGCTTTAGTCACCGCATTAACAACACTAGCCGAGCATCTAGAGATAGACCTGAGGATAACAAGGAAGATCAGCATGGATGATGCAGTCAACTGTTTTGTGATAGCATTCGAGGTGCCGGATCTAGGGTGCAGTGATTACTTGGAGATCGCGTTACCGGCGCTGTGTCACGCTGCGGAACATCTGCCACTTAAAGGTGTGTGTGTGTGTGTGTATAAAAATGAGACAGAGAAACAGTGAGATAAGAAAATGTGATCACACGACTGTTTCCACTTTACACATATTATACATCAACACCATTACAAAATACATTTACGCCATTTTTGTTATTGCAAATCCGTTCTCTTCGTTAATTAGTTTCTTCTTTACTTTGTCTTTGCTCTATAATTCAATTAATGTTCTGTTGTCTGATCGGTTGCCGTGTCAGCTCAAGCGAAGCTGGCGCGCGTGTGGGCGTTCGAGTGCCGCGACAGCCTGCGCCACATCCTGGAGACGCTGCAGCAGCTCATCACGCTGAGGGTCATCTCGACCAACTACTTGCGGGACTTCCAGGTGCAGGACGACGAGAATGTCACCATGGCGACCAAACTTATGAAGGTACGGGCTGTTATTTGAGTGTAGTGTATAAGAATAGATATCGCAGTGTGAGGGGGGCGCGACAAGATTATGTTTTTAAATTTTGTAAATAAGTTTTGTAAGTTTGTAAATAAACAAATATATAGTTATTGGTATTCAATTTGAATGCTAGATGAATGTTAATGAAACAGATTGTTTGCGATTAAAACCTAGACCTGCTGGCATCACTTTCAAAGTATTTATCTTTAATTGAATCCAAGTATTATTTGAGAAATACTTATAGATATAGTTTTTTGGATTACGCCAACAGATAGTGTACTACGCGAACATGTTGGCTGGTGTGATGGAGTCTAACACGCTGCGGGAAGAGCCGATAGTGATAGCGAATCAGTTCGACCCCCTCGGCGATGCACTAGATCACCTGTATCCGTTGTCGTCCTTGAAAAACTCCAAGTATTCTCAGCCCGACGACCCTTTAGGTGAGGAACGTTGCTATTTTTAATGGTACTCATAAATTATAGAGGTATAGGTATATAAACAATTGTCTAGGAAATTTCATAGCTGTCTGGTGATAAAATGAGGCTTAAACGCCCCTCTAGTACAAAAAACCTATGTGTGGTAATTGGCCAAGTTAAGTAATACTTTATTTGCAATTTAGATTCATTTTGCACGCTCCCA
The DNA here is from genome assembly GCA_018245675.1 of Agara michaeli. NCBI lineage: Eukaryota > Metazoa > Arthropoda > Insecta > Lepidoptera > Hesperiidae > Agara > Agara michaeli. The sequence goes on from DWDX01000255.1 coordinate 8,512, forward strand.
CCTTTCACAAATTGATGTCGAAAACAGAAATACCCTGTGCATGATTATATACAGTAGTATCATAAATATAAATTAGCACCAGAATAAAGTATAATGTAAATACAGATTTATTGGAATATTACGAAATGTTTAGACAAGTTTTAATCTAGCTCATTTGTATTTCATTTACAGGTAATGAATTAAATGTAAATGTATTAGATGCAAGAAAGCCATATCTGCCTTTTGAGGAGTTTTACAATGAAGCACTTAGTGACACAATAGAGATGGAAACTGATTTCACCAACTACAAAACTGAACTTAGCAATGGTAAGTGTAAGCTCTTTTAGTTAGACAGAGATGGAATAAGATAGATGAAATATTTGACGCTCGGTGCTTTCTATCTGCACTGTTAGGGACCTGGCGTGATGGCATATTAAAAATAATATTTTGTCTTACAATTACTGTGTGATATAACATTTGTACGGTTCAAACTACTTCACATACTTACTAAAGTAAATAATATACATTACAGGTAAAAAATTCGCGTTCCTAAAGTATCCGTTTATATTAACGGCCGCTACCAAGTCCTTAGGTCTTTACTATGAAAATAGAATCCGTATGTACTCGGAACGAAGGGTATCCTTGTTACACGCTGTGGTCGGTGCGGCGCCTTCGATGCCATTCCTCAGGTTGAAGGTCAGAAGATCGCATATCATTGATGATGCGCTTGTTGAGGTGAGTTTTCGTTCCATTAAATTTATTTTTATTTATATACAATATAATATGTTGTTTTTGTACACAGTTTTTATCTCCTATTTGATTTAATGAAATATTTTTCTTGATTCAATGATTCAAATATTTCTTGTATCAGTGGTTATGTGTGTTCAAAATAGCCATGACGTTCTAACAACAGTAGTCATCAAATCTCAGGACGAGTCCCCCCGAGTCGCTACAAAATCAAACTTACTGCTGTTATGAATATATTTTCTAAGCATTGAGACTAGCGGCAAGAATCCTCTTAGCCGCTAGTCTCAATACCGAAGCATGTTAAAGTCAATGAATTCATTGATATTTTGAAAATAATTTTGCTATAAATTGTTGTTTTTTTAGCTAGAAATGGTGGCAATGGAACGAGCGCTGGACTTAAAAAAACAGCTGGTAGTGGAGTTCGAGGGCGAGCAGGGGGTCGATGAGGGCGGCGTCAGCAAGGAATTCTTTCAGCTCGTTGTCGAGGAGATCTTCAATCCCGACTACGGCATGTTCACTCACCAGCCCGACTCACACACAGTATGGTGAGTATAGTTTTCTTGTGTACAATTTCTTTTCAAGTAAAATAAAGTACCTGATAATAACTGACAATTTGTCTAATCGATTAAGTACTTTTATCGAATGATAACCGCTTTTTGACAAACTGGAAAAAATTCAAATAACCTATCTTAAACATAATGTTGTAATTATATTTGCTCGAAACCTGGTTGAATTGGTTAGCAATTGTAATATTTAAGATAATTCATTTCAGGTTCAACCCAATGTCATTCGAAACGGAAGCTCAATTCACACTGATCGGCATTGTGCTCGGTCTAGCCATATACAACAATGTCATATTGGCCGTCAATTTCCCCATGGTTGTGTACAGGAAACTTATGGGCAAGAAAGGTTCCTTTGAGGATTTAGCCGACTGGAATCCAGTAAGCCTTTTAATCATTAAAAATGTGTTACACATTGAAGTACATTAAGCGGATTGCTTAAAATTCTCTGTTCTTTGTGGTATTTCACGCCTACCTACGCCATCTAGTTCCGAACTTCGGAACTAATAATGTACGCTGATACCATATCAATTAGTACAGTGTCACATTAAATCTGTAGTCCAGAGGATGCAGTTACCGCTGTGAGGCACAATAACACCTAAACAAGCATCTAGAAGCACTTGCGCTTTTAAATAAAATTACCACTTTCGTAAAATGTTGCATATCGCAGGTAATATTTAATATGTTCAATGTTGTTTCAGGACCTCTATAATGGATTAAAAGATTTGTTAGAGTATGATAAAGATGATTTGCAAGAAGTTTATTATCAGACCTTTCGGATAGGGTACAGAGATGTATTTGGAAATAATGTATTTCATGACTTGAAACTAAACGGAGACAGCGTATTTGTCACACAGGATAATAAAAGGGTAACCATATGTTTTGTTAATTTTGGAGTTATGGAGGAGTGTTTAAATAGATTACTGACTTAAGTAGTAAGAAATAGTGATGAAAATTTTCTGAGGACTGACATCCCATATAAGGGTCAGCGTAAATGACATTGATTAATTTAAGAAATAGTTGCGGTACGACACAGGACGCGCGCTCTTAACAAGACTTTAATCCTTCTTTATGTCCCACTGTTGGGCACAAATCTCGAGCGGCTTGGAGGACAAGAGTTTGCTCTATCGTGCTATAGTGGCAACTCTGTCATAGATTTAACCGTGCACTGACCTCAAAGAGACAGTTACTTAATTATAAGTACTTAGTTAAAAGTAGTAATTAAACTAGACAGCTAAATACAAACAACACACAGATATTGTGCGCACCGCTCACAGGTCGTGAACAAGGCGTTAAGCGGGATTGATATCGGTTGCAGGAATTCATCGAGCTGTATTCAGATTTCCTGCTGAACACGTCGGTGGCGGCGCAGTTCAAGGCGTTCCGGCGCGGCTTCGTGATGGTGACGGACGAGAGCCAGCTGGGTGCGCTGTTCCGCGCCGAGGAGGTCGAGACGCTCGTGTGCGGCAGCAAGGTGCGCTCAGTTCCCTTTCCTCCTCACGCCTCCGCCCCACGTTGCGCACGCACACCCCCGTGCCAAGTAACGCACACACACACCCGTCCCACGTAACGCACGCACGTCCGCCCCCGTCCCACGTAACGCACGCACGGCCTCTATCAATGTTATGACACGAATACAACTATATATAGGGTACTAGGGTACTTTACGTCGCAAAAATACAACGAAACTAAGTATCACTTTAGTGCCCTGCTTATGTATGGAATAGTCAATGTAATCGACTAGTTTTAGTCTAAATAAAATGCGTGTAAAAACTTGTCACTGCCAATAGTTGATTTATATAATTTATTCCAGAATTTCGATTTCAATGAGCTGGAAAAGTCAACGGAATACGACGGCGGCTTCTCAGCAGACTCCCAGACAATAAAGGACTTTTGGAATATCGTCCACAGCCTGTCATTGGAGGACAAACGGAAATTATTGCAGTTCACTACGGGATCCGACCGAGTGCCGGTCGGAGGGTTGAGCAACTTGAAGCTGGTGATAGCGAGGAACGGGCCGGACTGCGACCGCCTGCCCACGGCGCACACGTGCTTCAACGTGCTGCTGCTACCGGAATACGACACTAAGGAGAAACTCCAAGACAGACTGATGAAAGCCATTAGCTACTCGAAAGGCTTCGGCATGCTTTAACGTCCAGCCCTATTTTGTTTCAGACAGAACAATCAGTTGTTAATTGTAAAACAAATGCCTATTGTTGTAAATGAGCCGTTATTGATGGTTTTTACTTTTTAACATTATGAAATAAAGTTTTGTTTTATTTATACAAATATGACTTTCTTTAAGAACCTAGGCTATTAACATGTTTCTAATGGAAAAAATAATAAAAACGCACGACTACAATATGCAATAATATTTTTAATAAACCATTTGTGTTTTCAAAATCTAAATTTATAATAATAAGAATAATATAATACAATATTTAAAAATAACTAAGAAAATTTCCAAAAATTATTTACATTAGGAACTTTTTTACCTTATGTAGGGAACAGTACTATTTAAGAAAAATATTATTTGAAATTCCTTTGGTTACGTTCATCTGTAATGTTATGACACTATTTTCAGTAGCTAAAATTGTAACAAAAACCCTCTAGTTGGCATTCTATGGAAATATGTTAATATTAAATGTGTATTCATATACCTACACATGCGCTATTAAACTGGTTTATTAGATTGTAGCGTTAGAAACCAGTGAACGGCAGAGTTGTAAAAAAAATTTCTCCAGGTTTATTTATGTGCTTTTATAGAAACTATCGGTCGATGAACTACATTGGTATAGAAACGATAGATTTACTAATTAGGGTCCGTGACACCGATTTCCGTATTGAATGAATATATTATTCTAAAAATATGCTATCGCTATAAACTCATGATGCATTTAGATACCCCAACGCACGAGAAGTGTTATGAAGCGCTGATCTTGCGGCCGGGCAGCATGGTCTTGAGGCGCAGGTCGTGCACGGCGAGCGGGAAGGGGCGGCGGCACGGGGGAGATGCGACGTGCGGCGCCGCCGTCTCCGCCGACGCGCGCCTTGGCCGCTGGTACAGTCTATTTCAGTTTGGTGTTAAGTGGCGTTTTTAGAATTCACATATAGAGGAGTTTGTATAATGTAATCCTTAGTACCATTAACTTAAGATGCATATAAGGCAGTGGGCTCCTTCCGTCTGAAGGGAATACATGTTACTTTAATTATTTGATTGGAATAATAAACTTTTATCAAATTAATTTAGTGGTTGAAAGATTGTGTTTGAACGAGAGTCGAATTTCGGTAATTGTAATAAACATCTCCGACAAACTCCAAAAGCCCACACTGTCTCCAAATAGAATTATTTTCCGTAAAAAATAAAAGCACCTATGTTTAGCATCACAAGTGCAGGCGGCAGCGGAGCTGGCGGCGGCGGCCGCGTGGCGGCGCATGTGTCGCGAGCACACGCGTTGCGGCTCCAGCAGCGGGTCGGCGCCCCTCGCGAGCCACGCCGGCGCCGAGCCGCGGCGCGACGAGCGCGAGAGCGACGCGTACGTGGGCGCTGCCACTCGCTCTATCTGCCGGATTGCAATGAAGTGTTCCGAGGCGATTGCTTGCGCATCTCAATTATTATGTCCCAAATTTAGCAAAACCGGAAGCGATCCCACCTTACGTTATCACCGAGTGTTTTGATTAAGGCCTGAAGAGTTTGCTTTAAAACATTTAATACTTATTGACCGATTTACAGGCCCACCTGTACCTACCGCAGCTGGTCAATTGTCGTTCAATTTGCCAGGGTTTCGTTAATCACTGGCCCCCAATGAATCTACACTGCATCACATTTATTGTCGATACAATAAGCCAGTTGCTGCTTCGTAAGCCCGATTATAGTCTCTTCCATTAGGTGGTATTGTCGGGAAATGCTAGCGTGTATCGAATAAGGGTACCTCGAATCCGATATTTTTGCGTCGACGTTGGCGCGGCGTGACCGCTGCGGGCTCGTTGCGCTTGCGCCGCGCGGGCTGTGCGGCGCTGGACTGGCCGAACAGCCCCCGCTCCTCCGCCACTTGGATCATATACTTGGCGTCGAGCCGGGTGATCTCCTGCGTGATGCCTACCCATGTGTTAAGTAGCTATAGACTGCGATCGTTAGGTTAACCCGTCTTCTCTTATAATTGAATGTTCGTAATTGAAATGAAAACGAAACAAATAGTGAAGGTGTGTAATGCTGTGCGAATAAACCATTGCATATTGCCCACATTTGACAGTGATAAACGCATGAACCGACTACACGAGAGTGTAAAATAAGGAAAAATCTATCTTATGACTGGAAAAGTTTCATGTAAATGTATTTCATGCAAAAAGAGAAAACAAGAGAAATCAGTAATGTACTTAGAAACGAAAATTTGATTATTCCGAATTGTTTTTAGCTGCTTTGGAGAGTTGTGCCTTGAGTCCACTATCTGAATTGCAGGCTGATCACATCTGAGTAATTTGTATTCATGAAAATATTTATAGAGAAAGATCAACCTACCTTCCTTTGGATAAGGCCTAGATAACACCCATCTCTATCCAATATATAATTGATGTCTAATCCGTTGCCTAAATTAGGTAGAGTTTGGATTTCAAACAGATCACTGTTTGGTACCTGCTTGTCAGAATAGAATGTATTAGTCGTTAAATAGTTTTATTGCCAATTTTTCAACCAAAAGAAACGTGATTGACATTAATGAAAAAAGACAACCTACTAACATAAACATTGGGACTATCCTTATCAGGATCTTTCGGGATTGGTTCGTTTCCAGCGCCTGGCGTGTTCGGTATTGGCCTGGCTTTAGTGGTCCCTGGTCGAGATCCTATGCTGGGACATTCAGCCTGTTTTTTCAGGACGGTATCCCCACTTTGTGATCTAGTTCTGGTCGTTGTTGGCGGCGAAGCGGTGTGGGGTCTAGTGGGAGACTGATTGCTGGAATAATCGTCGTACTGTTCATCTTTATCGAGCTCTGAACGTGAGACCGTCTGCTCTATGGATGTTGTGGAAAAGGTGGTTGTCGTTTCCGGTCCTTCTTTTGCTTTGATATTCTGAAATACGAAGATGAAACAATGAAACTGTTTAAACCGAATTACTAAATGCTCCGTGATCCTGGCAGCCATGCGTTGAAATATGCAACACAGTACTTCGATACGATTTGTGATGTTTGTTTCTAAATACAAACTGACGTATTCTTTATGCTTCTTCTTCAGCAAAGCGTGCCGTTCCCGCGCCAACCTATTCGCTTCCGCTACTGCGCGTGTCACTTGCGCTTGATTTTCCGCTTCGAGAGCTGAATGCGTTTCATAAAGGACCAGTTGGATCTGAAAATAAAAAATTTATACATTGGCTATTTAGTTATAATTTTAATATATTTATGCATTTTAAGGAATTCATAGCTATCCAGCTACATACAAATGTAAGTTTGTACCTGCGGCTTAGATAAAAGAATCTTCAAAGTCTTCTTTTGCTCCTCCAGAATAGATTGAACACGAGCTCTACCTTTGACATCTATTTCAGATTCTGTGAGAATCTGTAAACGTGAAAGAAAAATTATGAGCTGTCACGATCCGTTCCAATATTTTCGTATTGTCAGTTTCGTTTAGGTAATAAGATGAATACCTCAAGCATGGCGAGATCTCCACCGCGGCCGCAGACCAAATCGATAGGATCGGTAACCGCTGAATAGGAATTGGGTGGAGTGGCCAGCACAGCAACGACTCCGTCGAGAGCGTTGATCACAGACGGTGTTTCACAGTGCACCGGTTCGCTCAACACGCACACAGAAGCGCCAGACTGAAGAAGTTCAGATGCTTCTATGCCAAGTTCTCGAAGAGCGCCCACATAGCTCTCAACTCTGAAATGTGAACGAATAGAATCTAATAGATACTATATGTAGTTAAACAAACACGTACAAAGTGAATGCTTCTAAAGAAAATATAGAAAAAAAAAATTGAAATTAAAAGTTTGGGGCTTTGCTCGGCTTCAATTTATTATTTTACCCAGCGGGGCTTATATTTCGAAACGGTCCCGTATGGGATAGAGTAGATCGCGCAATATTTCGGTATCAACCACTTCATGAAACACTCGATACCAAATGTTTAAAAAACTATGCGTACTTATCGCCAGCACCAAACACGACGAGCTTGCCAAGCTGAGGTGTCGCGGGAGCAGCGGGCGCGCTCGCTTTGAGTACAGCGGCAAGTTCCCTTAGTTGTGCCGCGAGGTAGGCAGAGCATCGTGGCGAGGAAGCGTGCGTTTGCGCCACAACACCGCGGAGAGAGTTGGCGCGCAACGCTCTACATAGGGTCGATGCGCCTTCGCAGAATTCCCTCTCCTAAGTCAAACAAAACTTTACACAATTATTTATTGTAAATTTCAATTGTACAAACCCAAAACTAAAACACGACGTGTTAAAATACATAAATTGTGCACATGTGAAAGAAGGGGATATGAGGACGACCAGGCTAATTGTGATTTACGTTATATTTAACAACAAGCTAACAAAATAAGCATTTTACCTGAAGTACTATTATGCCTTCTTTAACCAGATCTATTTGTCCAACGGTTATGTTTTCGGGCGGTCGCAAGGTTATGAACCTGAATTTGAAAGTATATCTTTATTGTAGTATCAATATCTATGTAAACACTATGACTGTAAAATGGATATTTTACCTCGGACAGACCCGATCGAATCGGTATTCGCCTGCACACAGCTGCCTAGAGTTGCTGTAAGAATATCCTAGTGCATGCAGTCGCTCGACAAGGCGTGCAACCTTGCTGTAAAATTATAATAATCTTAATGTAACTACTACTAACCACTAGAACAACTACTCCACTGAACTCAAAGTAATATATCTACGTGACTGGTCGATTAAAATAATATTATTGAATTACAATCGTCACGAAACATAAGGCCCGTTTTGACATTTCTCACTCAGGTTGTTCATAAATAAGTTGTGTATGAACGTTCGAAGACGAGACCGAAAAAAGATTGGGAAAATACTTACTTGGCCTTAAAGGTATTAACCCAACCGGTAATGGACTCTTTATTTACACACGCCGATATTCGTTCTTCTCGCAGATGAAGCGGAAGAAGATCAGACAGCCTGAACCGAAAACGTTTGATAATTTTCACATTAAACTTTCATTAATGCTAAATCTTAGCAAAAATGACTAAGATATGGTACATGAGATATAAAGGGTATATATAATACGTACGAGAAAGCCCTGTTCTTGATACGTATTCGGGCGATAGCCGCAGCAAAGTGCACTCTTTGATCCCAGATTGCGTTCTCGAGATCTTTGAAAGGATATCCGGCTTCTGTTAGGAGCTCTGTAGCTATTTCTATCTCGCTGCGGGCTCTTGCACCCCAGCGACGTCGCGCGAGCTCCATGAGGAAAAGCCATGACTCATGACGATGATCAGCAAACTTTATGTATCAGACAAAACGAATGGGTAAACTTTAACTTAAGCAATTTTGAGCTCAGCTCAGCTCAGATTTTGGAGGATTAAAATGGAAAAAGTATATTTTACTCATAAATTCAACTCGCAATAACAGTCAGGCACGCGTATTTGATCGGTCTCTTTCAAAGTCGGTCTAAATAGATAGCGTGGGTGAGGTTTTATCATAGCCATCACATTTAAAGTTTAACACCTACCGCCATTTCGGCGGTGTTATAATTTGCGTTTATATTACTCGAATCCACTTTATCTGATCGAAAGCCTCATAGTCAAATTCATACCGAAAATAGACTGATCATAAATTCAAAGCTCATTTTCGTGAGCGTCCTCAGCGTTGAAAAAGAAATGGGTTTGATCACGTGAATGCCATAATGCGATTTAGATGGGCCATACTTTTTGTTGTTACATCTTGTCGAACCTACCTTAACCGTAACTTATTACCATTTAGTACCGAAATGAAAATAAAAAACCTTGATACATAATGGTACGAGGATAACCTTCGAAAACGTTCGATCAAGTTCATGGACCGTTATAAAAAGTGGCCAGCACTCAAATATAAAACGAACCTGACTTAAAATTGTTTCTGGTTTTAGAAATTGTAAAGAAAATATTAAGTACGGAAACCTATTAAGTAAACAAATAAATAACATTTTAGATACAATAAGTACGAAATAGGCTAAATTATATTAATGAAACTGAACCGATTTTAAAAATAAAATATGCACCTAGCATATGCTTATAATATTATAAATAAGTACCTATTATCGTTAAGGAAGGAATTCAATTAGTCTGTGCTTTTACTTACCTGAGGATAATCACCAAAAAAGTCAGTATCTTCGATGGCTTGGTCAAGTACCGATTTATCTGCGGCACAAACATTTACAATCAGGAACACTAGCTAACTGAAGTGTTTGATATACATACATATATAGGATATGGGTAACTACGCATCTGTCATCGAAAACATATTTAAATTCGCGTGATAAATCCGACAGCTACTTGGAAAGTGCTGAATAATAAAAAGGCATATAAAGATATTGAATGACGTTTATATTCCGGTGGGGCCCGGCTTGTTGTAGCGGCGCCAGCCACGAATATTCAATGTCTTCGACTGTGGCTGAGTTATGACCACATGTAGCAGTGCACGAATGTTATACACGAAATATATTTTGTTAGTGAATTTCAGCATCATAAAGTAAGTCAACATATGGAGAAGGGATTCGGAAGGATATTCTTTGTTAACAAAAGATAAATCGAAACTAGACTTTTTCCGGATACAATCTTAACTGGCCTAAATGTAAAATTATTTAACTTCATTATTATTCACTGAACTGCCTCTAGAATATTCCCATTGCACATTCTAGAACATACCATAGATTAAAACGAAGTCTAAATATTTAGTTTAACTACAATACTTAAATTGCTCTGCATCATTTAGTTTGCTCGTTAGTAACGCACGCGAGCGCTTATCGCTGCGCTATCGTGTCGGTACTCGGCGATGGAAGTTTAAATAACGCGATACAACGGTCGTAAAATAGTTTCAAACGTAGCGTGACGTAATTTACAACGGTTCCAATAAATGCGCCGAGTTTGCCACCTACTTTCGTGACACTCACTTCATGTGAACTTCTGATTTTAAGGGTCATATCCTCGGTTTAGGCTGTACTTTATATGGATATTTTTTTATGAAACTACGACTTTTTTACGACTCGCTACTGTATATAGAGATTTACGAGTGAAAAGGGGTCACGAATGGTATTATAAGTCGGCACGACGCGATAATAAATTTTTTAAAGCTTTTATAGTGGCGTTTCGCAGTTATAAGTTTATGGTCACTGAATACATGAAACACCGGGGTGTTAGAAATGAGAAATAGAATTAGGTATATCTTTCATGCCATTCTTATAATTAAAAAAAAATATAGCAAAGTATTTTCGATCACTATTATTGTAACTACAACGCCACAACGCTTAGATACTGCTGAAGTACTTAAAAAAAAATCTTATAAATCTAAAACAGTGGTGGTTTCCAAGAACTTACATCGGAAGACGTCGTAGATGAGCGAATAAACACATCGCATTTCCTGTTCGTCTTCAAAATCTACGCTCATTGGAGGCTTGCAGAGGAGGCGGCCAGCCTTTAAAACCTTCGTGTGGAGTAGAAAAAAGATTATCAAATATCTATCGATTCAATAAAAGTTAAAATGGCTCGCAGTACTCAAGACGCGGGCACACGTACTCACATACACATTTATAGTACATCGGCTATGTACATGTATCTCGGCTTTTTTTAATACCTAATGCATTATAATTGAAATTAATTAAAATACTTTAGTTAAGTTTTAATTTTTCACTTTTGCGCGTAGATAGTGGTTTTTGTAATGTTACATTTTTTAATGCTACATTTGAGTCCCGTTAGTAAGTACTTAATTTCTATTTTATTTATTACCTGTTTAATGTCCCATGCCGGTCCAGGAGAGGTTTTGATAGAAACCGGCGCTGGTGCATTGGGGTTCTTGACTGATATCACCAGGTTCCAAGGGGCCCATTCCTCGGGCGTATCCTCCATATTTTTAGTAACATTCTCAACATTTTCTACACTAAAAACAAAAGTAAAAATAGACTTTACAGTGCAGCTTTTAAAATAAATTTAAGTACCTGCATCTAAGAAAATAATGCTTGAAATATTTGCCTATTAATAATATCAGTGATAGGTAAAGGTGGTTTTGCTTCCGTTTCGATATACATAAACACAACAATGATCATAAAGATTACGCATAATAATAATAAATAACAAATAACAACAGCGACTTACTGTTTTTTCCGTCTTTGTTCATCAAAAACCATAGTTTTATTCGCAACGTGTCAAATTGCGTTAAGTTATCAACCCCATATTTAATTTTGTTAATTGTCTTATTGCTATTGCGTCGATGGTTAAAGGAATAAAGGAATGATTTAAAAATCTATAAAAAAATATGGTAAAGCTTTAAATTGTTATAAAGGTATATTTTATGTCCTGTGAACTATCTATTGGTTATTCTTTTTTTTATATTTTCATGACATTATTTGACGTTACCTTTATGAAAAGTATGAATAACCTTGCATCAAGCATACAATTGATGACAAAATAATTGACTAATAATTGTAAATGTAAATTTAAAAAAACCGAATGCAATGAGGATGAAAGTAAATAATGGCGCTTATTGCTTTTTTTTTTAATTTATTGAAGGACTTTGTCGCAGAGCGACCATACCGTCTCGTAAGGAACAACACACACACATTACAACAACAACAAAATATAACAAAAACAAAAAATTAAAATTAAAGTTCAGATAGAGCTAAGTGGGCTAAGTCAACGAGCAGTTTCACCTCCTCCGAAAATGGAGAAGCCAACATGCTATTGACGTAGCCCACCTATTGCTTTTGTGCATTAAATTTCGCATATGGCTTCATCTCCTTACTGCAGCCCGTATTAAGCTAAATCAGTACTTAGACTTTGTCTTTCTGCTCTCAGAAGACAAGCCATAGTACAAGCGGTCGAAACCAGTCAGTCTGTATGTAGGTGCCTACAATTTGTTCTACCGTGCACATAATATAGATAGATAGATAAGTACGTACGTAAAGTAGACACTTTAAAGAAGGTATTTCTTCTTACGGTAGACAATTTTTCAATATACACAGTCATTTCGTACCTAGCCGATATTTCGGAAAACAATTGGTTATAGGCGTTGCAATCATCGTCTCGCAGTAACAGTATCGAGATGTTGCATGCAACCAAGGCATTCTTCGTGACCTAGTGCTCTGAACTTACGTAAAACGGGGTCAAATCAAGATATAGCTTAGGAAACCTTACACAACGTATTAAGTACGATTTTAACGAGTATTCATAAAAGTTACTGCAATAAAAGACAAAAATGTATAGCGATCACAAAGTTTTTAAGTCGTATATGAAAATGACAAAGGTCAAAACATTTCCGGAGCTATTTCAGTGTAACGATGATTGAAACACATATGTAGTTTGAGCGGGTCATGGTCCCTAGTGTAATCACCGCTTCACCAGTATGCTTATACTCAGTAATATAGGTATATGCTATATGGGCGTGTTACAACAACACTGCTAAGAAATCTAAGAATGCTTCTGAAAGAATTAGTACAATTCTTAATTACTGCAGAAGGTAGACGTTCAGTTGTTTGGTCCTTAAGTTATGCAGGAAAATGTTTACTCAATAAAGAATAAGTTTGCGTGCATGAATTTAATTTGATTCCTAAACAATTTAATTAAAAGTATTTCGTTATCGAGAAAATCCTGCACACCTTAGAGGTCACCATAATGTTGTCAAAGATGTGGCAAAACCATCAAACTTTACAGTTTGGCCTGCGTGGTATACCAAAGCCTGAAAGCTGCATTATTTGAGCAGATCCGTGAACACCAGTGGAATAGTAGCTACAAAGTGATGAAATAAAAAAGGAGATGTAGATATTATCTGTGATGTTTCCATTCAGCTTTAAAAAAATTACAAACTGAGTATGTATACTTGCATGTTAGTTTCTAGAGTTTTTTGCAAGGCCACCAGATTGAAATATTGCTGTAGTCTCCATTCCTTATCACTGGGCAGCACGAGCTTCTCCGCTTCGCTGGTGTCTCCATCCAACCTTGCCGCTTCCTCTTGCAGCAGGAGATCCGCCAACAGCTTCGGGTATACGGCGAAGAGGTTGCCCTCGCTGTGCTCCGTGAGGGCAACCCAAAGGGTGTTTGGATCGTAATTATTTGGCATTTTCGAAACATTTTTACATTTATCTTAGCATAAATATCTATTTAGAATCAAAATATATTATGATTCTAAACTGGATTTTATTCTGCTCACGGTCATTGCCAGTTTTTCATATAAACACATGTTACTAGGTTATTAGAGGGCGATAAAAAGTTGCGATGTTACGAGAGACGATATTTGTTCGTTAGGGGTGGCTCTAGCTTGGAGAGTCGCCCGCTTACTGAGCCGTTACGGGGAGCTAAAGTTGTTACCGACCTGTTGATTTGAGTTACATAGGTAAGTACATTAGGGATATAAACTGAATCGTTTGAATATTAACGAATTTTTGGTACATATTTCTCTCTAAATTATTGACTATTTTTGAGATCCTCATTAGTTAAATAATACGTTTCAATTAAATGCTGGAAAAGATTGATAAGAACTGCACATTTTATTATTTAGGTGAATAAAAAGTAGCTAAGTAGTTTTTATTTCATTAATTTAATGACGCTAGCCGTCCAATTTATTTAAAAAAACATAGCCATCACTTTCGTTCGTTAGCAACCCAAAAGTCTAGCTGCTCACAAGACAAATCAAAATGGCTTGTAAATTATGGATATAAAAATTAAAAAATAATGCAATAAAAATATAATATGCAATACCTACACAATACATTTGTAATAATGGAGATATAGGTAACCTCGATATGGATCGCCCCATGGGCAAAGAAGAAAGTTACACAGAACGTCGCCAGTTATTCAAAAACATATGGGATACCGCCATGAATATCGACGAGAAGGAAGGAAATGTGATTAACAAGCCGAAAGTTATAAAGTATGTACGCTGTACAGTTATTTTTGTTATATAATGGTTACTTTCAGATATTTACGGTGAACTGAGATTAAAGTTTAGACTTTATTCCTTACAGAACCCTTAGACTAGATGAGGTAGACAGATGCATTGCTGGTAGAAAAAAGAAGCAACGAATACGAAACTTACGGTTGGTTTGCAACAAGTTGCTAGATTTCTGCGACCGGCAAGACGCTGATGATATGTATTATGGACAGGTTTATACTCATTTGATATTTACTTATTTTTTATTATCCCTACGTTTAAACAAATATTATTTAAAACTTTGTACACTGTTTTAGGGTTTTGTTCTTAGGAAAAAAAGGTCCTAGGTTGTTCTTAGGTACTAAGGTGTCTGTGACCAACATCGAATTTAGTTTTTATTTTTCTCACTTTATTATAAGTTGCTAAGTTGCCAGTATATGATGCTGCAGCGAATTACTTTTAGCACTCTTCAACCACTCTCCTAGAATCAATTTATGTCAGTATATATATTATATAGGTACAGCAATAATTACGTCGTCTACGTTCTAAAACCAGGGTTTAGCACAAGTACAAAGAATACATATTACTAAAATTTTTGATATCTGATACAAATATAAAATGGACAAATTAAAACGACTCTTTAACGATTTTGACCAATTTTTGCAATTAGATAATCTTCTACTATTAAAATTGATCTAGATACGTGTAATCTGCGTGATTAACCATTTCCACATGAAAAAATGCATTTATTGGTTATATTTTATGTAATACCATCTGTGATTGAGTAAAAAAGTGTTGGTATATAATCAATGTATACAATGTAAGATCTTCAAAAACAGATGGCGCTGATTGATATTGTTAACAAATTTTTATTCATAAAAATAACTCCGTTAGGTTAGGATAGATAAATAGATTATAATCATCCAAGCGAAGCTCGGTCGCCCAGCTAGTTGGACATCTACTTTAGCTAATTACCTATTGTAACAAAATATGATGTTAATTATGATTTTGAAAAAAAAACATTATTGATATTGTTATTATTTGTAATAAGTATGAATATTAATAAACATAAGATCCCCATGTTAATTGTATTGATGGGAATTTCTTGGGGAATTTGTTTTATGTTCCAAAGATGTACCGCTATAATAAGAAACGGTAAATTTAAACTTATAACATTATTTTTTTCACGGCTAGATGATGGCGAAAGGCAGAGAATCTCTAACAGAACAGGATGATGCAAACGTAGCAAAACAATTGAAAACTGGAAAACATAAACGAAAAACTAAAAAAGCTAGAAGCAGATTTACGCCGATACAAAATGTCAAATCCGGAATAGCATCACTAAATTTATTTAGCAAGATTTCAAGAAATACTTCTCCCACTAAAATTAAAAAGACGTCATTTGTCCTAACTAGCTGTAATGTAACAAAAAATAAATCTTTAGAGACACCAAAAATAAACTTTCAAGAAGGTTCACGTAGAAGAGAAAAAAATAACGGAATTGAAAACTTTCCTGGTACGCAAGTTTCTTTACCTACTTACCTGCCTTCAAATGTTAAAGAGCTATTATAAGCATGCTATAAGGGATTTATATTATAATCTTCATCGTTAAAAATAAAATTTATAAAATTTCAGGTGGCAAAATATTAACACCTATTAAACGTACATATTCGAATAAACAACTTTTCCCTATTACTAAAGTAACTATAAGTTGAATAATGATACCAACACTTATTTTACAATAAATTAACAATAGATGAATATTGTGTTTGTTCTCTTTGATCGAGTTTATTGTTTTTTGGTTTAATATTCTTGTAACTTATATACTTATATGACTGCCTAAATTTTAAGTCATTGCTCTAATTTGAACAAGTAATGACAGTTTTTCTTTTGAATGTTAGGGTGAATGGTGAAATCCAGCTGTTCTTGAAAATCTGTTAGATTAATGCAGAATTGCAGATGTTTTAAATTAACCACCTGTCAATATAGCAAAATTCATTTATAAAGCACAAATATTTTTCTAATTACTATTGTTAAATGTCAGCACCAGCAAAAAACCTGTGCTGTCGATAATGTGGAAAATTCAAAATTCGAAAATAAAATACCTATAATTATAATAAAATAACTATGCAGCGAAGCGCGAGACAGAATTTTACTCATCTTCTAGGTAGCTAGAATAGTGAGACGATGCAAGTATAATATTGCCACCTTTACAGAAAATAAAATTAAAAAAGGTCACGGTTTTATTTTTACACCAACCTTATGCAGTGATCAGTGATAATAGACATTAATTGTTATATTGTAAGTATATTGTATTAATTTATTTTTATTTAAGTTATGTTCAATTTGTTAGTTGAAGTAAGTATTAGATAATAATTCATTTGAGAGGACATCATATATGTATATTGTATAAACATTTAACTTTCAAACTAATTCGTACAGTTAGTTCAAAGATAAGAAAAATAGGTAATAAGAAAGAATGCAAAAATATTGGCTTAACATGGCAATAATTTAATATTTAATTCTTCAAATTTTAATAAAGAAAAATTATGAGGTCTTAAATGACAATTTCAATTTATAAATTATTGAAATCTTATAGCAAATATAATAACCACTACTTTAAAGTATATTTTTAAGCCTATCAATTGCACATTGTTCAATGCATTTTTATTATGAATGTTTGTTTTTCTGTAACGCGTTCATTATGTATTTCATATATTGTCTGTGTAATGTTCGATGAACGATGAATTCTGACTGAAGTTTGTCACAGCTGAACAAAATTTTATCGTATAATGTCTTGAAAATTAAAAATAATAAAGCGTTATCGGGACGTTTCCTTTGGTAAGATAATATGCAATCATAATGTTGATATATGAAAAGCATTTGTTTGTATTATAGTCATTGCAGAAATTCGTGATACAATGAGTGCCTATCAAAACAGTGTAATTTATTGTAGTCTCACGCTTATTTCCTGCGATAATTGTTTTAGATGATTATTGAGGAATGACCGATAATGTCTGAGTACGATCTACAGTTTCAAGCGGATCTAGAGAAGGCGCAAGCTCTGAGTTTGGAGAGTTTGGCGTTAGAACAATTCCGTCGACAAAAGCTACTGTCGAATACAGGTAATTGACGCAACTGTATGTTTACTTCGCTAGATAAATATGATCCAAGGCTTTGAAAAACAAATTTCATTACTGTAGAAGTGTTATATGCAGTCATGTTTTAGTCATTTGCTTGTCAATTCAGTAGAATGATAAAATATTTTTTTCTTCTCCTAACCTGTTGCAGTTCAATTGTATCTATCGAATGTCTTCATCAACAATGAGCGTTATTATAAATGCATACAAGACTCCTTTACTTTTATGAATATTAAAAGTTTCAATCACATCTAATAACATATAATATATTATTTCACAATCATTCGTAGAAATGCTACAAGTGTAAGGTTTATTAGCCTATGTTTGAAATTAAGTAACAGTCAGAGGCCACATTATCACTTTCCATCGGACAAAATTATAAATGCTAATAAAAAAATAACACTAGTAAAGAATACAATACAGACCCCTGATTGCCACTGTCATAGTTGGATTTGGTATCAAAATTATATTGGCAAGTTTATTTTCCTCCTTTTCTGCACTACACAGAATGTTATATGTTGAGCAACAGTTATGTGTTTTTAAAAAGAAAAGCCATTTAATCATTGTTTGTTACTCTGAAGTCAAACTACTGTATATCAACCGAATTTATATGGTAGTGAAACTGTCGTGTTACTTTTGGGTCGAGCATTAGCAGCGGAACCAGTAGGTCTTTTGACATTTTGCTATTTCTCTCTAACTTCTCAAAAAACTTTTGCCATACTACTGTAAGAATTAAAATCACTGTAACCAATAAATTGACTCTCTTTTGAACTCGTACAGTATTTAAACTATACATAATATATGTGTTACAATTATCTAGAATACTCGTTATGCTAGATAATTGTGTATCTCTGACGATTTTAGTAGCTTGCCATGGCTGGAGCATTTCGTATATTTAAATTTATTGTTATACTTATATTTAACTTATATTTAAACCCATTTTATAAATAAAACCGGGAAGTAAAAAGAAATATTTTGTAAATACACTAATTAATTATTTAACTGTTAATTAAACTTGCATTATATCATAATATTTAATTCATTATTGTCGTGACATGCTGAGGTTAATAACTTTATATAGGTTGATATATCCTGTTCGTGATTTAATGTGATTGCAGTAATGCAATGATTAACCCTTAATATAATTACAGATCTACAAAATAATGATACTGTATCTCGTAATGACACACTTATCTGTAAATAGAATTTCTAGTGTTTAGAATCTTTTAGTTAGAATATAGTTTTCAACAAGGAGAGAACTAAATAACTGGTGTGTATTTCTCATGTGCCAATGAAAATAATTCATAAAAGAAAGATAGATAAATGATCCGTTAATTAATGATAATTTTTCTCTACTATAACAGAAAACCTTGAAATATATTTAACAGAATTAATGATCTGCTATTTATTATCTAAGTGTCATTTTGTTATTCTCAACTCCAGTACGATATTCATTTGTTTCCATGGATACAAATATCTATCTTTAAGCATTGGATACAATTACGAAATTGTGTTACCTTCATACATTATCATACAATGGAATCAGTTGTTAAATTTTGCTGTAAAAATACCTACTTAGTAAAACAGTTGAACATGCATCACCCTCATATTAAATTGACTGCTGTCCCAGACAATTGGTTCGATGATTTGTCTCTGTCACAATGTCACAAGCTGTCCCCATTTCAATATCTCGTTAAAACAAAGAGATCAAATGTACTGGGTTAAAAAGTTTTTGCTTTCGAAACCTGAGAGGAAAACTTTAATGTTAATTATATTAATATGTTGATTGAACATTATTGGGTTTTTCTCTGGTATGCTATATTATTCGTTTGTCATTTTAACCACAACATATTGTCGATTTGTTTTCTCCTTATTTGTGTTTTTCATGTTGAATTTAAAATGACTGCTACCCAATTTGAAAATCAAATTTGACCGAGCTGCATTAGCTTACAGCCCCAATGTGGTGAATACGAACAGACAACAATAGGAATATTAAGAAAGAACAAGTATTACCGCTGTGCAATTATTGAGGGCATGTCTTAAAAATGTATCTGATTGTTACTATTAATAATGATTGTTACTGTTAAAAGTATCGAAATCTTTTGTATTCTTTACTCTAATAGATTGTTGTCTATGTATTACTTACAGTTATTTTGTATTTGTCAAACGAAACACAGCTGCACTATAAATACAATGACATTGTATTGAAGACTAACAGAAGATAGGTACCAAAAATTATATTGCAGGATAAGTGATGTTTACGGATAGTGTTTTTAGGTCATGTTAGATGCGGATATGAATCATTGTTTATCAATGTAGGGAACATTTATATAAAAATAAGTGCGGAAACTTAATAACGGGAGATCGTTGCTGTTGATAATTTTTATATGTATATACATATCGTGCATTCGGCGATTGTCGGATAATGATATCGATATCGTATTGCAGATAATGTGCGGGACAGTGGCGGCGCCAGTGTCCGACGGCGCGAGGACACCGACGGACCGCCGCCAGCTCTGCCCCCGCCGCCGAGGAAACCGCCACGACGCACATCCTCGTCGGAGAACCCTAGGTAAAATGAAATCCTACGTTCACCAGTAACGTTCGATATTTAAATAAACACACCGCTATTGTGATTCCGTTCATTGAGAATTCGTTTTCGCGGTGACATTTCCATTATTTACATGTATGTATGTTATCTCACCAGCACCTTAAAGATATTGTTGACGTTTTCTTATCCGCTGTATACTATTGCTTTATAATTTACAATGTAACATTTTGTTTAGTCAAGATAGCGGTCGGATGGCATCTTTTTTGTTCTTAAAGCGTAGTAAATGTGAGATTATTTTTTTCTCTCGCTGCGTAACACGTACGTGTACGTAACGAGTGCGACGGATTATTCGTTGATAAAAATATGACGAGTGATTGTATGTAATTTTCGTATGTATTCATATCAGATTGAATTTACGATATTATGAGTCGTATGCAGCGTTTTTTATGCAAGGAAAAGAACTTTGACTGCAAGACTATGTATTTGTAAGGGCTCGGGTCATTTCCCGGCTCGCTACAATTTTCAACGGCCGATCTCACATCCAAAGGTCGACCGCGCCTAGCATTTCTCGACTTTACATGATATGATGAAATACCTTACTAATAAGTATGTAATGATTTTCCTATAGATCTACCGGAACGAGTCCAACGAGAACAGACACTAGCGATCTCATATCGTTTTCAAGTCCCACAAGTAAAAGCGCTCCAAAAGATTCCCATGCATCGCTCAAAGACTACATCGATCAGATTAGCAAGTATGAACGTCTTTGTGCTGAAGTTACAGTTGGCTTGTTATAAGTCGCCGTTACATATCAGACCTCCTTATCGATCCGTCAATTTCAGATTGGGTCAGCAGACCGAGGAATTGAACGTAAACACGCCAGAGCAAGGGCCCACCATGAATAATCATCCGTACAACCAAATCCCGGGATACCCGTACAACACGCAATACGCGTACGGCTACCAGCATCCCTATGGCGTCCCGCCGTATCCGCCGTACCCGCCGTCGACGCCATACGGCATGCCGACGCCGAACACCGGCATACCGGCTTACACGTACTACCCACCGCCGATGGCCCCGCCGACGGAGCAACCGCCCGCGTACGTCGCAACCAATCCGCCAATGTACGCGCCGGCGATTCACTACGGCCAAACGCGAATGGCGTCCCCGTCGCCGTACGCGGGCTATCCGCCCGCCGCGCCGCCGCCCGCGCACCCCCCACCCTACAATTACAACGCGACCAACATGATCTCGAGACCGACGCGGCCCGCGAGCCTGTACCCGCAACTCGGTCAGATGCACTTGCACCCGTCGCCGCCGACGAGCGCGGCGCCGGTCCGCGTCGGTAATAATAACAACGGCACGAATCAAAACGCACAGACGCCGGTGAAGAAGGAGCCCTCCAGAGACAGCATCGTGAGCGACGCGTCGCGCAAGTCATCGGAAGTCAGTATAGGGGTAAGTGGATCAATGAACACGGTTTTCGTTTTGATCGAACGCTTTCATTTGTGATGTTAGTTACTTTAAATATAATTGTCACTCACGCTATTTATTAAGCGCTTATCTAAGATATATATAAAATGTTATGTTTCCCAGTCGAACGAGTCGACGGACACGGTGGGCAGCCTGCCGAAGTCGCTGAATCTGATCGACTTCGGGCGCCACTCCGCCGGCAGCCAAGGTAGCGTAAGAGTCAGTGTGTTAGAGGCGTTCGACCCGCTATTAACCGTCACTGACCAAAATAATTCTGGTGAGTGGTTTGTGTCTCATACTTTCATTGTACACTGTGTGATGGCAAATTCGGATCGAGTGCACCAATGACTTTCGATATAATAAGGCCCTGTTCACACTTCTATTTCACCACCAATCACCGCTTGTCATCGTGCGGAATTGCAATCAAATAGTAGTCTACCGTATAATCAAAAAAGTGCACATTTTATTTTTTGATGCCAATATATATCTCTCTAAATCCCTCTCACTATGAGAGGAGACCCGGTCCGGCAGTGGACCAACAAAAGGGTCGAAAATATATATATATCAAACAAAACTTAACATCACGCCTGTAATCCCCTAAGGGGTAGGCAGAGGAGTGTAGTACACCCCCACATCCACACCCATATATCAAACAAATTGTATTAAATTTCTGCATAATAAAATAAATGTACATAATAGATAAAGTTATACATATTTCTATATTATTATATGTTATATGTATATTCGTATGATATTATAATGATTCACATATACCTGTTTGCCATCACACGCGTTTATATTTCGGGATATAGGTACTTCAAAGTCATATAAAACAATATTCAGTACAGTAAGCCGAACACAATATCTATTTCTGGCGGGAATCATGTTATTTATTGTAATGCACAATTATTGTTTGTTTATTAATCGTATCGTCCGGTTTCATTAATGTTATTATGGGATTTGATTTTATATTAATTGCAATGTTACGTTCGATATTCATCGCTTTTATTAGGAAGCACTATCATAACGTCATTCGGAATGCAACGCTCGATTGACATCGGGTCTTCTTGGCTTTTGTTGTGAATAATGTGCGTTCGTGGGGTTTTTTTTTTGCAACATTTTGTTTTTATTTTTCAAATGTGTACGTGCAATTTTAACGGGCGTAACATAATTTGTAATGCATGTAATGTAACATCACGCCTGTAATCCTCTTAAGGGGTAGGCAGAGGAGTGTAGTACACCCCCACATTTCACCGGTTACGTTT
>DWDX01000256.1:0-31283 GCA_018245675.1 Agara michaeli
TTTATTAAAATCAATACATTTGTCGCTTTAAGTTTTTCATGTAGATAAACTTTGTCCTTCATACTAAGTAATTTGGCTGAATAGTTTAAAAGTTATCACGATATGATTGAATAAATATATTTTTTTTATTATTAAGATTTTTTTTATACTATTGAAATGATCTGTCAAGAAACCGATGCCAGACCGAATTCCACGCGAGCGAAGCCGCGGGTAAAAACTAGTAAATTCATAATCTGTCTCAGTAAGCACCTACAACAACGACAACGACAACTCTTACAGCAGCTGTTCGGTTAACAATTGTAATTATGAACATTTCAAGAATAATTTAACCGTAAATGTAATAAACATATTTATCAACATTAAGCGTTTAGATACATTTATTTAATGCATTTAAACTTGTATTTTTGCGAATAAAGATAAAATGGCATGTTGGAAATTCGCATAATTATACCATAATTACAAAGGAACGTACTCAGGGGCCGTTCATTAAATACTTCACTTAAAGTTTGATATTTCTAAACCTCTCCCCGCCGTTGTCACTCCATTTTACACTGTCTGCAACCTCTGTGGATATAGTACGTCAAGAAAGCTAGACTCTCCCACTGAAAAATATGGATGACCATACAAAAAATTTGTTTTAAGATCTGCACTGTAGTCTTGAGACGTTACATTCAGTTGTTATTAAACCGAGAACGAAGAGTACGTGCAAGCGTTATTCATTGACTTTGGAACTACCGAAACCTGAATTGCGCCAGATCACGTCGCAAGTGTAAACGCCAAAAAAACATGAGTAAATATAACAATTCTTAAACTATTGCAACGATACTGTATAAGTATATGTAGATACATACTTTATATGTTTACATATAAAATATAAATAAGCTTTGATAATAATAGAGAACTAAAAAAAAGCAAGGAAAAAATCGAAGTAAAAGTATTTGATTAACAGCGATTGTCATATTTTCTTAGATCCCTCCGTCCACGAGGGATTGGGATCCCTCGTGTCACATCTTGTCACACTAAACACCACTGTCCGCCCTCCCCAACATCGCGAACGTGTTTTATGAACAGCCCCTTATCGGGGTAGTTTACAATTTTGGATTGTAAATAATATTGTAATTAAAAAAAAATATAATGTTTGTGTACCTACCATCATTAAATAATATCTAAAATAAAAATACAAATATCACTTTATAAATAAGCAAACATGTTCAAAATATTACTATTTTTTTATTGGAAAAAAAGCACTTGTTTAATTATAATATTTCAAATTAGATAAGGTGTCTGTATAAAATAATAATGACTTGTAATGAATAATAATGAATGTAGTGCACTTTTGCAATAATAGAAAAAGACCATTGATGAAATACTGCACTTGAGGTTACATTTAAATATAATAAATTTTACATAAAATGTAGCAATATATGGCGAAGTTAGTGCTTTAAAAATGTATGATTCGCTTCTATAACGGTTTCCACGCATTCGAAATGACGTGGTTTTGATCGAATTGTATAACACCGTTATCCCTTTAAAACCCTTCATAACTTTTTTACATTCAGGATTGATCTTGACGAATGTAAACGAACCACATCAGGTCTGCAGGCATAAAGATATTGGGACACTGTTCTTTCGCCCACCCCGTTAAGGTCTTAACGATGTGGTATGACAATAATAAAAATTTTGCATTAAAAGAAATAATTCTCTGAAATAAAAATCTCAGACAAACGTACGTTATAGTACATAGATTTATTGAATAATAGAAAAAAAAATACGTTTTGTGCACTGCCAGACTCTTTACAATGTAATAATTTCAAAACAGTTATTAGTTATATCCCTATAATCCGGACCGTACCTACTTGAAAGAACGGATATAGAATAAGATCGGATAGCATTCCCACATTATAAAAGTATGGACATTGAAAGATTGAATTTAAACAGAGGTTAATTTATGCGGAGACACGACAGAATCGCCGTTTAAAATACTAAGATCTTATTTGGTTAAGCTTAAATCGCCGGCTGAAGACATGTTCAAGAGCTTTGTTCAAATTATTATATATAACACTGTGAATAATAGGATGCCAATAAAAATACTTTATATATCAGTGCCATCTTAGCCCACCGACGTCCACTGCTGGACATAGGCGACCAACGAACATCGCCACAACTTACGGTCATCTGCTTTAGTTACACTGGTTCCCCGCCGCTCTGACCAGGTGGTCATCATGACATTTAAATCTGTAAATTTCAAGAGCATTGTCCTCTTAACTTCGTTCTTCTGATAACTAGTGCAGTTATACAAATAATACTCGAGTAAAGTAGATAAAGAACATTTATGTCGTAATGAATCATTGTTTTAAACATATATTTGTAATGTATTGCAGTCTTGTTATTCTATTATGATTGTTATACTCTACTATAACCGTATTATTATCAGTAAAAAGAAGTTGATTTAATTTTTTTCTACGAAAAAGGTATTTTCGAAATATACCTTACTTTAGAGGATAGTGGAATTATGTAGGATAAGACTCTTTAGGCGATCAGTAAAGGTGTGTAAAGAGAATCCAGGATCTCTGTAGAAACGAACTTAAGTTTATTATAAGGTTGGGCCAAATCTTAGGAAGATGCAATGATAAAATGGGTAAATACACCTCTGATTTCCTGGTGAGAGGTTTAACATACTCACTAACTATTTGGAGACTAAAACAATATAAATAGTAGAAATAAAATACGTTACAAGTAGTATGAGAATTGAAACTATAAATGGCAGCCAAAAATAAATAGTAACACTCGCGTGAACGTGAAGTATTAGACCACTAGACGCTCACCCTCAGCGGAGCAGCGGGTCGCCCACTCATACAAGGGGACTCATAGTGAGACGGATATAGATCGCGATTCTGTGCAGAATATGCTGGTATAATCGAAAGACTTCTACGTATTTTATACTGCTCTTTAACTGCTATTGTGATATAAAGTGACTTATTTGAATCTAATTTTACTAATAACATATTTACCAGGGGATTTGTTATGAATACAAGAAAATAAATTATATAAATCTGTCATAATAAACAGAAAAACAGCGAACAGTAGAAGATGTTGCACAGAATTTCAGTATTCATAGTATTCCCGTCACTATAAAGTATACAGTGGCAGAAAAACATTCCGTTTACTTATATATTATCAATGTTTAATATTTAGTAAGCAACTGACAAATGTTTTCTTTCTTCTTTTTTTAAAAACCCGTTAACTTAAATCTTAAATCGAGCTCATTGAAAATGCTCATTAGGTACAGAACTATAGACAATCAAGGCATTTCACTGCGCTCTCTCTGAACTTAAGTGCACACTGTCAACGATTAATTCGTGCTTAGGATTTTTTTGCATATCCTACAACTTATATTACATCGGGTGAATTCGGGTGCAGTGAATTTATGATGCATCGTTAGGAATATTATTACTAAATTGGTTGCTTGTGCCATGAGTAATGGCCATGAGCATAAGAAAAGAAATAATGCCATAAGTTTACGAACATGCATGGTGAGGTTTAGTGAATAACATGTTGAATTGGTCGAGGACTAAGGATTTTTTGGGAAAATTTGGGAGAAATATCGTCCGCATGGGAAAAATGAATATATCGACCGATATTGGAAATAGATCTCGGCAAGCTTTTTCTACCATAAAGGTAAAAAATGACCAGTTCAATGTGAATTCCGATAATATTGGGGGCGTTTAAAAAATTTATTGAATTTCCATTTATTTAGCTCTTTAACTTTACCTTAAATATTTTAGTTTGCAATTTTACTTAAACCATTCCAGTAGACGTCATAGACAGTAGGTAATAAATTTGTTGTTTTATCTATACGGCAGTGTAAGTTTCAATATGTCACGAGTTGAAAGATAAGTTGCATTGAATTACGAGGCAAGGAATTACGATAATATTATTATGTTTTTTAACGTAACAATATTAAATTACAATTCAACAAATCTTGTGAGCTTCCCACTCAAAAGTTGATTTGGTCCATGCTCCACGCTAATTTTACATTAGAATTCATATATTCATCAATAAGAACCGATGTCGCTTAGTTTTATTGATCGTTTTCGATCTGTAACAAATACTGTTGGGGGCTACGAGGGCGGCGTAGGCGCTTTTAACTCGATTCATGACACTACGTAGAGAACTCAAACACGGCCAAACGAGACAGGTTGTGGTGTAATGTCCATAGAACTAACAAACATACAACATATGTACATTTCTAGATACATACAAAGTTTTATACTCCGTTTCACACACGCGTTAGTTGATTGAACTAGTATCTGTCACATACATGTTTATCGTGATTTTTCTGCGTTACTAGGAAAAGTAATTTAATTGGTTTCTACTACATACATACAATTATCTAGATGTGCCCCTACCGGCCTAGTTTTTATCACAAATACTTGAAACGAAATAAAATCAGTCATTTCCAATTATTCATAGATCTTACATAATATCGTTCGTGATATAAAAGAAACCAAAGAATGTAAATCTACTCTGTAGTAGCTATAATTTCATTTTTTCCACAGCTAAGTAATTTACATGGATTTAAATAGATTGTTCTTTTTTTAAATAGTACATACTACAGAAATAGTTTATTGGTTTAAAAAGACAAATTTAGTGACAAGTATTTTTGAGATCATTAAATTCTTATAAATATCACCAGTAACAGTAACACTTTCGAACAATTAAGCATGCATGGAGTAAGGAATCCTCTCTATATCGTCCATCCATTAATCATTACGATCAATTTAATAGGACAATGAATTATTAAATTGCAGAAATTGGCTCCAAGAGGAAGCAAATGCTAAGGCAGCTGGCAGAAGTCCCTCGATTATAAAAGTTTTGATCAAAACGTTTCTATGGTCATACATTCCGGCTGGTATAATGCAGTTTACTGCAATAGCTATAAGGTAAGGGAACTTCTTAATTTGTTCTTAAGATAGCGAAATAATTAAAAAGATAAAGAATATATTATATCTACTAACTAAAAGATAAAAAAAATAATGACGACTGACTGTTTATTACATTTCGCTTAAAGTCAATGAATGAATCGCCTTTATCACATCGTAAAATTTAATATCGACTCAAAGTTCTTCTATGATTCACACTTCGACGTTTTTCTTGTTTTGAAACTTCACAGATAAATAATTCTATATTCATATTTAAACAGGACAGCAACGCCACTGCTTTTCGCACAGCTGCTTAGCTTCTGGTCAGTTAATACTACCATGAGTAGACAGACTGCCACATACTTCGGTGTTGGCATGATACTGTCCAACTGGGTAGGAGCATTCATGAATCACCACGGCAATCTTTACAGCCAACAGTTCGGAATGAAACTTAGAATTGCTCTCAGTTCTTTGATGTTTAGAAAGGTAATTAAAAACTATATATTTCTTTCAATTACAAACTCCCAATAACAATACATCTTCACTTCGTGAATTCGTTTTTCCATCTAAGTAGAAAGCAGATGTCGTTAAATATCATACATAATTTAAAGTGCCCCAATATCAAAGGAAAAGCGCCTTATGCGAATTAAATGAGATCAATGTATGTATAATTGCCAGTAATAAAAACATATAACGATTTTAAATGTCGTTATAATGCCTTGATATAACCCATGTATGTAAAAGACGATGTAACGACTACGGTTCCTATAGTTGCATATATGAATCATAGCTGCTACATGTTCTCATCACATCGTCTCTAAATTTTCATCTACACTCAAACCGCACATACTTTTTATTTTTGATACTTTATGATTACACCATTACGCTAGGTTCCTAACGGATAAGGTAGAATTACCGAGTGCCAAATATCTCTGTCTTTACAACCCGACGTGCTTCGTATATATTTTGGATACCTTTTTAAATATTCGTATAATTTGGCATTGTCTGTATCAATGTTTATATTCGCCCTTAGCAGCATTTCCCAGGTAGAGTTAATGTATATAACAAATAACATATATCAAAATCAATCGATTGCAGCTATTAATTAAGTAAATTTCGTATCCATGCACTTGTAGATACAAAATCTATGCAGGAATATACATGTAGTAAAAGAGAGTTTCATTGTGCTATTGCGATAATACATAGTAACCACTTAGACGTAGCTAGTAGGTACACTTATGTCTGGTGTAAGGTAGGTTTATCGACCCCTTGTTAGGCCAATATGAATTACAGTATTGGTGTATTTCAGATAATGCGAATGAGTAATGGCTCGCTAGGTGAAACGACTGCCGGTAAAGTCGTCAACATCCTATCGAATGACCTGCAAAGATTCGACTTGGCGTTCCTCTTCTTGCACTTCATATGGATAATACCTATTCAACTGGTAGCAGTAAGCTACCTCGGCTATCTCCAGGCGGGATATGCAGCTCTGATCGGTCTTCTCGCCTTAATTGTAATAGCATTACCAATCCAAGGTAATTGATCGTAAATTTAAATAGGTCGTGCATGATACTTTATCTAATGTTATAAACCGTAACGATAAGAGCAGAGCAGCCAGCCATCTTAATAAAAGTTATGAGGAAGTCAGTCCGTATATATTTTAGTATCTAGTACATACGAGTATTAGCAAAATGCTTCGAAATTTTATTTGTAAGAAAACATACGAAGGACCGAATAATTACATGCTTCGATAAACAGAACGTAGATATGTATTTAATACATTGTAACTCCACGAAGGAATAAAAGACGATTAGCAATTGAAATTTTAGTGATAAATACGTACATGCGTACGTTGCGTCAACAATAGATATATATTTTATTGTTGATTGCTTTTATATGAATACAGTTTTTTTAACCTACTATGGATATGAAAAATTTGTATACCTAAAACTTAAAAGTTATAAAATAATTTGGAAAATTAGTGACAATTTTATTTAACTTTTATAAGGAGGCATTGGAAGAGAATTAAAAAATATTGAAATGACACACAAACCTATGTTTTAATTATAGGTGGACTTAGTAGGCTAACAGGAGCTGTGCGATTACGTTCAGCTCAAAAGACGGATGAACGTATTAAAATTATGAGCGAAGTTATAAGCGGAATACAGGTGAGGGGGGGTGTACCTAATATTATCTACAACATTTTCTAATAACTTATTGTTGTCACATTTATAAACGTCATCTAAATGTCGGAGTTGTATGCAACGACAATGATTTACAAATGACCTGGTCAAACTTTATGTATTTTTCACAAATATTCAAATAAATTGAAGCATATATAATAATGGAAGAAATCTATATTTACAACATTATGTCAAATGTAGAGAAACACGAAATTGAATTGTATTTTTGAAGTTAAACAGTTTTAATCATACTTACTGAAATTATATTTCCCTACAAACTGTCCAATGAAGATTGAAAACGCTGAAGTAGAAATAGTATTTTCTGCAGTTGTTAACGAAGTCACCGATGAGAGCTAATTTGAAATAATTGAAACGAATTCACCCGCGCGCCGCCCGTTCGGTCCATGCACTTCTGAACTGTAATTTTACACATTTATTTCCGTTTGTGCATACCTATTTCATAATTTTTTTGGCCATGTAGATTTGAATCAACATATGATTATTAAACGGCAATTGTGGGTTGGAAAATATTTCTATTTCGTAAGATTTGGTTCGATAATTATGACGCAAATACTTTAGTTTCAATTGATCATAATAACCAACGATTTGTTTAAGTGACTACAAATTACAAATGACTTACAAATTGCTTTACCAAACAAAGATAATCTTCAGATTTTACCTAGAGTTAATACAACATTAGAAAATTTTTTGTGAATTATAAAACTTCGCTTCCATAACATTTAACATATTATTAGATACATATATTTTCAACCTAATCCAAATCGTTAAAAACTTTTGCAGGTTATAAAAATGTACGCTTGGGAGATACCATTCACTAATGTAGTGTCCCAGAAGAGGCAAGAGGAACTGAAGGAAGTTAAAAAAGCCACTATGCTGAGGACCGTTTTCATAGGCTTCATGGTTTTCACAGAAAGATCTGCTATGTTTATAACCATTCTTACTTTGATCCTGTTTGGCAACGTTATGACTGCGAACGTTGTGAGTACGACGAATTAATCCCACAATCCCAGAAATCTAATAATCTACTAGTTTTTACTAAATACAATGTAGGTATGAGTACAGTTTGTGCATTAATTTGCAATTTGAAAACAAATGTTATTGAAATTCAAATAAAGAAACAATTAAATGAGTCCTTAGTAACTATTTATTATGAATAAGTATAAATATATAATGCAAATGAGTTTATTTTATTGGTTAATATGATATATTATGAGCATACCATGAGAAATGAAACAAATCTTTATCCTTAGTTTTCTTAGAACCGTAGCCAATCATGGAGGTTGTTATGGTATTTTTATAAGTAGATATGGTCTTGTATTGCTCGTTTCATGAACTGCTCATGTAAACAACTTTAAAAAAGAATGAAAGGGTCTAAGTAATAAATGTAGGGTATAACTAAATAAAATATCACATTACTATTTGCAGATTTATCCTTTACAACAATTCTTGAATGCTGCACAAATTAACATCACTCTCGTTCTACCGCTGGTTTTAGTATTTACCGCTGAATTAGTCGTGTCATTGAAAAGAGTGCAAGAATTCCTGGCCCTCGGTATATATTCTACCTTTGTTTAATTTTGTTTTTCATCTAATTACTCTCATAGACTGTTATGTAGTACGACACAACGTACACAAACTTTGTTGTATTGTCTCGTGTTATTCTTATCAGAATTTCAATCCTAGATGAGATTATTAGTCTATAGGTCTCAGTGTAGTTTTAATGTTGTGGTAACGTATGGGACGTTACTGCTCTGTGGTGCACGAGTATGTGTGCAATATGCCTATTATTATAGTCTATTTTTATGATGTTTGTCTACCATTCTCATGTTATCGTAGCTTTGTTAGTGCACATTGATGTAGTAAACAAACACTTAATGTCACTTGATATCACAAAATAAACGTTAACCGAACATTAATACCCACCTCTTACAATCGCTACACTCAGTCAATGAAGAGTAATAAACTTTCGCATAAGCATCAGTACAAGAAAAATAGAAATAAGGTCAATTTAAAAAAAAAAGTAGCACAGTAATAATGATATTGTAAAATGTATAGCTATTTATGCATCTCACGAAAGTACAAGCGATTCAATCTAGAGATTATGCAACAAGATATTTCATGCAGAATACAAAAACGAAGACGAAGAAATCCACTCGTAATAAGTTTGGCGTATTAAAAACAACGAGCCGTTGGCATGAAGTTCTCGTTCTGTGCCAAGCTGAGCATTTTTTATTTGATATTTATAGAGGACAGAACCGACTTGGCGGCGAGTCCGTCGGCGCCGGCCTCCACGTTATTCCGCAATGTCTCAGGCAGCTTGAAGTCCGAGAAGAACTCGGTGCGACCGCTCTCTTATCAACAGAAATCAAATCCAATTAACAACGGCTTTAGTAACGGTAGGTGACAAATAAGATAAATTGCGGAGGAAGGATGATAACAAAGATAATACTAAAGGCGTATGTGCAGGAAAATTGAATTTTATTATACCAATTATAATTGTTATTATACCAATACAAAATACAACAGGAGAATTGCTTTATGACACTTTTATGATACCTTTATATGATATTTTATATACATTCCTAATGTACAGTAACGTAGAACTTTACAATTACTTTTAAGGATGTCCGAAGGACAGGCAGTTACGCAGAAGCATTTCGCACCCCAACGATGCGGCGGTCCAAGTGAGCGATGTGTCTGCGAGCTGGACCGGCGACCCAGATATGTTGGCACTGAGGAATATTTCGCTACGCATACGCAAGGGAAAGCTATGCGCCATCATTGGGTCAGTGGGCTCTGGCAAAGTTAGTATATTTATAGAAGCAGTTTATAATTACATAAGTAGTATTCTTAGTTTGAACTCATAGAAAAGTTTTAATTATACCGCTTTAGGATACATCGCTGAAATTAAGTAACATAACTCGCAGCTAGATCAGGATCTAAGGAAGCAACACTTAACATATCACTACATAGTATAAAACAAAGTCGCTTTCTCTGCCCCTATGTCCCTATGTATGCTTAAATCTTTAAAATTACGCAACGGGTTTTGATGCGGGTTTTTTTAATAGATAGAGTGATTGAACAGGAAGGTTTATATGTATAAAAACATTTGTATAATAATATATGCGCGGGACGAAGTCGCGGGCAAAAGCTAGTATCTTTATAAATGCGAAAGTGTGTTTGTTTGTCCTGTTTTTACGTCAAAATGGAGCAACGGATCGATGTGATTTTTGGTATGGATGAATAGTAGAAAGGCTAGAGAGTGACATACGATACTTTTTTGTGTGGAAAAATATCTCGTTTCCACGGGAAAACACGTTTTAATCAAATAAGCGATATAGATGGCGTAACGGACGCTGAACGGTATGACGTTTGAATAAAATAAATAATTTTGACCACGCAGGTGAGCCCGCGGGTAACAGCTAGTATTAATATACATATATGCTAAAGGGGGTAGTGGTTGCGATGGATTGACAAGTAAATAAATATTCCGTCGTAAGACCGCACTATGTATCGAAACAGCACACTGGATCGATGGCTTAAGTTCCCGTTTACTGAGAAGCCTTTCTCTCATATTTATACGATGATCGTTATATTAATAATATGTTATCCATATTTGGTACCTGAATAAAAAAAAATTATAGCGGAGTCATATATATAAATTATTCTGATCTAATTTATACATATGTGTGCTTGTTTACCTAATAAATGATTCTATAGCTTGTTGTAATTTCATGTATTTTTCAATAAGCTATAATAAATTAATTACTATAATATTAAAATCATATTAGTTTAATAATACGAGTACTACACACCTACAGTTATTCCGTTAAAAGGTTTTGCATACAATATTCATAGTCATGATATTAAACTTGACAATCACTTAATTTGAATTCGATTGTTATTTACAAAAATGTGAGGATTAGTTGGCTACGTATAAATTGTTTTTTGGTAAGCTTTCTTTGATTGACCTAATTGGCATAGTTGCCTGCGATATCGTGTAAACTCGCTAATTAGCAGCCTTCGCCGGCGTCGCCCGTACAATGCTTCCTTACGCTCTACGTATTCGCCAAATATGCATTCCTGCAATTTGGACGGTTGGAAACTCTTCACTAATGAAATTTCAACACAACTATTTGCTTATTAGCAAGAATAACTTACGAATATATTTGGGTCGTAGGTATTTTTGTTTCTGATATATAGTATTATTATTGTACTAGCTATTATTATTTTGTGTAATTTTTTTAACAGTATGTATTTTTCCACAAATAATAAACCGTTTTATTAAACAAAAAAATATTACGCTGTAGTCAAATTGCATAATTATTTGACATCTTCTGGTAGATTTAATCGAAGTTCTTCAGTGGATTAATTGTAAAATGAATGAATGCTAGGAACCGATCAAGTCAAGTTCACCTTCTAATAGTCGTCTACTAAATGTAACTAAAAGTGTTATTTCATTTAAGACACGATATATGCAGTACATTGTTATTAATACCTTAGTTTTCATGTTAATTTTTCGTAATCCTGCCCTTTAGTACTTACATATCACCCACTACATATATTCGGCACTGAAATAATTTTCATACTGTCATAAGAAGTACTTACCAATGTATGGTCTGTAATTCATACATTACGGTAATATTAAATAAATATTTATGTTTTAATCTACGATAAACATGTACCTACGTGCGAAAATGACGTGTACAAATAAAAACTTTATTATGTTATATAAATAAACGATACCCAAATGGAATATAAAGTTGCAATCCCAATTAACCTGATTACACAACTACATGCCGCTTCTCCAGAAACAACTCGGCCGTCTCGAAACAGTCGCCACATGAATTTTGAAGCCACGTCGAATATATATGTATGTCTAGCTTTCGTTCATATTTATCTAGGTCTCTTTACTATCATTTCACAGCATACTCTTAATGTCTTAATTACTCGAATATTACAGACATGTAATACCAGTTAGTAAACTCGATTGATGATTTTACTGCAATTGTAGCTTAAATATCGAATTGAAATGTTTATACGATTGTATTGTTTATACGATTTTTATTTATAATTCCTGGATAGTTTTATTACCTCTTTCATATCATATTTTAATTAGTATTGATTATGTATAACAGCTAGCATTGAAACTGACCGCTAGCAATTATTCGTAGGAATTTAATTTGAAATGTCGTGTCAATAGATACTCGTAAAATTACGGGTCAAGTAGTTTCAACGATCTAGTTGGTAAGTTCATGTGTTATAAGCTGGTTTATTTCAGACATGTGACTTCGATAGTTCGTACAATACTAATATTATTTGTGTTAGAGAAGTTAACTATAATATTTTTGTCGAGTAATAATATTTAGTAAAGTTAAAGTCATTTAAAGTTTTAGTTAAAGCTGTTAGCTTATTCAGTTCGTTGTAATATTACTTAGTATAATAAAGGGAAATCCCTTAATGTCACCAAATCCACTTAGAGCTAATAACTAAGTAGTAAATTTATCTATTTAGTAGTAGAATTATGGAATAGTAAAGTAATGTGTATAATGTATATTACGTCGCTGAGACGTTATATGATACAAGACCAGCCTATTATGACTAATTTGGCTCTAGTAAGATGTTACATCCGCATTTTTGTTGCAAATCTTCTTCATTTATTAGATAATTTATAATATATGTTCCTTGCAGTCGTCCATTCTGCAACTGCTGCTGAAGGAGCTGCCGGCGACGACGGGCACGGTCGCGGTATCGGGTAGTATATCCTACGCTTGCCAAGAGGCGTGGCTATTCCCCAGCAGTGTTCGGGAAAACATTTTATTCGGCTTGTCCTATGACCCCGATAAATATAAAGGGGTATGTAAAACACAGCGAAACGTATATTCATTTTTTTATTCAAAACTGTATAGATTTGAGAAAAATATTTTATATGCAAAGAGTTTACGGATTATTTTTTTACTTTTATTTTATCAACAAGGAAGTCGGACACTTCCATTGTGTAAGCATTAAAATAATGATTAAAACTCTATTTTGTTGTAATTTCTTAGTATATTGTTGCTCGTGGAAAACATTTAGTAGATTAGACTTGTATCGGGCGAATGCTTGTTATATTATGCCCTATTTGTATTCAAAGTGGAAATAACTGAGTGCTTTTAAAATGCATTTCATTCTAGGTATGCAGAGCATGCTGCTTGGAGAAAGATTTTAAGCAATTCCCTTTCGGCGATCAGACTATAGTGGGTGAGAGGGGGGTGTCGCTCTCCGGGGGTCAGCGCGCCAGAATCAATTTGGCTCGAGCAGTCTACAGAGAAGTAATTGATTTTTTATTTGTTCTCCAAACAAACTCATATTATGAGGGAAAAACATTATTTCATTGTTTTCGTATATAGAAATTAATTGGTCATATGTATGTATATTACGATAAGGAACGGTAAACATGTGTACGTGTCAATATTTGCGCAGCGGAATGAATCTTGGGAAAAGCAGTCAATTAATAGCGGATTAATAGTTGTATAATCAAGTATACTATATCTTTCAGAATAAATAGATCAATAATTGTTTTGAGATAGTAATATACTCGTATATTGGGTTATACATTTAACGTACATATGTACTAGAGTTCAATTCTGGAACAACTCAGTTGGTTCTATGTCTGTTCTGTTTTCTACCCCCAAGAGTCTGGTAAACAACCAATTGGTCTATAATTACAAATCACCCTGAAGTATGCTAAGGAATTATTGTTACTTTAAAATATACAATCGGTATTGATGCTGTCATTAAAATGTCGTTAAACTGATGTATAATTTTTTTCGGTTGCAGGCTGATATCTACCTGCTGGACGACCCACTTTCAGCGGTCGACGCTAACGTTGGCCGGGGGTTATTTGAAGGTTGCATCAACGGGTACTTGCGAGGCCGAACGAGGATCCTAGTGACGCATCAGATACACTTTCTGAAAGCGGCTGATGTTATTATTGTCTTGAACGAGGTACTTCGAAATTTGAATTGAATTACTACTTCCTAATATAGTTCGTTGGATAAATGGTTTAATGGTTGATGTAATTGATATAACTATCAGTTTTGGTTATTTAAGTAGTCATTTATGAAAAGAAAAATATTTACTATCTTGGTGGTCGCAGAGATACATGTGAAAAGCACAAATTCAAAGGTAAGTACAAAATAAGATAATGAATACAGACTATCAAGAAAGGTCCTCACGATAATATACTATTTTACACTTTACGTTTCTTAATACGAATTGATCCCTTCACCATATGAGATATGTAGCTAGGAAGAGAGAGAGCTTATTGGTACAAATTTGTCAACGACCCGTATAAATTATGTTCTAATTAGTGCTTAGACTATTTAAATTAAAATTAAAATAGTTTCATTCATTATAAGATAATACATATATATGAACGTCATATATGTATGTGTTTTATAAAATTGCGATTGTAATTTTTATTGCTAATATTTAAAAGTTAAAAATGAATCGGTTAAGTTACTTATTAAGTCACTCCAAAGTTCAAACAAAGCCCTGTCTGTATTGACAAAAACAATCGTATTGATTTATAAATGTTACAAAAGTTTCGACTGGCAATAGTAGCGTTTGATAAAATATGTAGATATATACAACTTGCCCGAGTTATTATAATTTATCTTGCCAGCACCCGCTTCAGGAAGCAATCTGTATATCGCAACGTTGAGAGATTACGAGATGCTCAGAAATGAACTACGTAGAGTTAAATTTATCTCGTAACTATTTTAATTGCAATATAATAATTATTCCGACCTCTAGGACGCATTTTCTCTCTACTCACCGTCAGTTATACCGTCGGTTTCCCAACGCACAGGTAATACATATTTGCATGTATTGGATGTGGAAACGGGGAAGCGGACGCAGACCATGTTTTAAGGGTTGCCTTAATGGTAGTAATAAAAGTTGATTGGATTGTTGTGTGATGTTGCTGGCTTTATACGTACGAACATATATGAATATTAACGAGTGTTCCCAATGATGTTTTGTTTTCGCCACGAATTCGTAATATTGATACAAACTTGTGTATGCATGAAGAGAGTGATGAACGTAGACGAAGCGCTTCAGGTTTGCAAGGACAGTGATAATTGGCACTCGGTGCTTTCTGCCTACCCCATTAGGGACCTGTCGTGACGGTATGTTGTTGTTGTTTACCTTAGACTAATGTATGGGACGCTTTAAGTTGTTTATATTACTTTTATAACTTGTTTAACTTTTGTAGTGATGTGAATTAATAGTAGCTGACAAATTGTTATTTTTACTGAGGATTCTGTTGGGAATGATACGTATGAATGCGTTTTATAGGGAAGTATTGAAAATATGGGCACGTTCAACGAACTTGTATCTTCCGGCAAAGACTTCGCCATGATGCTTGCAGCGTTACAAGAAGGGAAAGACAAGGACTCTGAAAGCGTGGAATCTGCAGTAAGTTGTAGATCCATTTTTTAGGAATACGTCAATATAAGCGATCTCAACATATTGTACATTACAATTTGAATATACAACATTTTTACGCTCGTCATTAATAACAATGCTATGTGACGATAATACAGATCAGTTGCATTGACAAATTTAATGTGTTTCATGACGCTGTTGCTAATTGGTTGTATTACTACATGGACTACGAGATAATACAGTTAGCTACAAAACATCATTTCTAGACGACAACGTAAACTAAAACTTCGTAAATATTTGGCGAAAATCGTTATCTATTTTAATAATCGAATACAATGTGTACAATTATTCATTGTAATTGTACAACGCAAATAAATAGTCGAAACAGTGAGAACAGAAAATAATTACGAGAGACCTGTTATCGTAGCAGCATCCAGCAGTCCTATGACAAGATTTAATAAACAATGTGTATACTTTATAACCGCGAATTTTAACAGTTACAAAACTAATCATTTTACCTCTTTTCAAAGGTAGGAGACATAAAAAGAAGCATTTCCACCATGTCGGCTAACGAGGGCGAGGAGATGCCTCAGTTCGCGGCTCAGCAAATGATTGCCGAAGAGAAGCAGTCAGGCAACCTCCGCTGGGAAGTCATCTCCGCGTACTTCTCCGCCGGTGGCAACATATGCTTACTCCTGTTCACAGTTTTCATCATCTTAACCACCGCTGCCTGTGCGGCGAGCGCTGATTACTGGATTAGTTTTTGGTATGGCTTTTACAAAACTTTTCTACATAGCGTTTTTACCTATTCTGAACGTCGAAACCCTCTTATTTTTGCCCATTGCTCATTCGCTATTTCATTCCGTGTGATTGATGTGCAATTTTTTTGTTATCTATTTCACTTTTCATTTATAAATCTCATGAATCGTAATTCTATTTCTGAATTCGAGGACCCTTTGGCAATGTGAAGTCAGGTAAAGTAAATGAGAAGTGCTATACAATATTTTTTATTTCAGGTCGAATCAAATGGCAATTTACGAGGAAGAAATGGGCGGGGTTGATTTAGGTTTGAATTTGACTTTCATTTAAGCCTACGGTTTACTGAGTATAGTTTACAGTTGATGGTTATTAACTTGCGTATCGTGTGAACACAGCTTTATACATACAGTATGTTCAATATTTAATTATCAAATAAAAATAACTTATATATGTTATTTCGTACTTTCATGTGGCATCAATGCATTGGATTATTTGTTATTTTTAGCTTTTCCACGTTCCTTAAAACTTTTATAAATTAATAGTTGTGGGAAAATAGTAATGTATTGAACGTAACGTTGATAAACGAGTACGTACTTTTAAATGCTTTTGCTCTACTGTGAACATTAGTATTTCTACCTACTACATATAACATCGTACTGATATAGGAGTAGCCATGCTGACGCAAAATAAGAATAGACGTACTTCCAATACATTTTGTAAATATTTTATTACTGGTTCGTTATTATTATTACACCATCATGCCAGGTCCATAACGGGGTAGGCAGAAAGCAATGAGGGCCAAATATTTCTGTCCTTACAAACCTGACGTGCTTCGTCTACATTCATTACTCTTTTCATGCATGCTTTACTAGTTCGTAGCTATTGCTATTGCCAACTATTGCTATGTCATTCTACACCATAGATACACATGAGTTTTCGCAATTCCGCCAGACAGCGAAGTTACATAACAATCGCTAGCTACCTACGCTTGAAATGGAAAAAATCGAAAAGGCCGCGTTGATTGATACAGATAGTACGACAGTATAATTTTTAGATTACAAACTGGTACATACATAGACTCCGGATATAGGCGTATTTCATTAAAGTGAATGTATCTCTCTTACGATATAACTATACATAGAGGGTAGGTACCTACTCGAATATTAAAATTACAAGTATTTGTTTACCGTAATAATGTTAAAATGTGATGTGAAATTTTCAAGTGTATTATTTCCCGGAATTCAATACTTAAACGTGTATATTATATAATACATTATTGAACAAAATCCGCCCGCTGTTTGTGCATGTCTGTACGTCATAATCTTCTTAGTCGAAAATAATTTAATAGCAAATTTAAAATTTTTAGTAAAGTACGTAATTAATAGTGAAAATATGAGTAAAGCGTATGCTATTGCGAAAACAATAACTTTAAAGTCGACTTGCTGGTTGTATTATTTTTCTATTAGTAACATACCTCTAGCATAAAGCACACGCATAATATAGAATATATGTTATATGAGCTTTAAATAAAAGGTTTGCCACAAATATTTGCAACCTTGTTATAAATTTAAAAAATGGGCCATCCTCATTTGGAAAACATATCGTAATAATGATTAACATAATTGTAATTTTCAGAATCAGGTCTAGACGTCCAAGTGGGACCATTCACAACTGGCCAGTACTTGATCATCCACGGATGCATTATACTCATGTGCATTTTGCTCACCAACTTTAGAGTGGTCCCCTTTGCTAGGGTTTGTGTCAACGCCTCTAAGAAATTACACAATCGTATGTTCTCAACTATGATAAAAGGAATTATGCGATTCTTTGATACAAGTTCATCTGGTACGTACATATATCTTCTTATTTGGTTCTAGACTTAAGAATGCGCAGTGAACCGGTATCTTGGGAAACTGAGACGCCGGGAAACCGGTCTTTTTTACCGGTACAGTACTAGAATTGAAATTAATCTTTTTATACAGATATCAGTCGGTACTTCTACAAAAAATAATTGTTTAATATTCGAAAATCACTTTATTACGAAACCCGGCTATGCCCACATAGAAAGCTTACATAAAAACTTATAGATCATAAAACATGATATTTTACCACCAAATTTCTTTAATTTGATTGCTCTTACGGTGATTTTTGTTATGTGGATTAAGAATTTAATCTCTTCATCTCTTGTATTAAAATGATCAGATAGTTTTAAAGGTAGAAATGTATTTATTTCAGGGAGAATTTTGAACCGCTTTACAAAGGACATGGGTGCGTTGGATGATATGGTGCCCAGAACGTTATTAGATGTTGGGCAAATTTACAGCACATTGCTGGCGATACTGGTACTGAACGCCATCGCGCTCTACTGGACTCTTATACCTTCCCTAGTGCTTCTCGTGATATTCTTTTTCTTTGTTAAGATCTATCTAAAAACAGCTCAAGGCATCAAACGACTGGAGGGCGTGAGTAAGTATATTTGTATTTACTTTATAATACATCGAACGAACGGAGTTATGGTACATTAATACTTCGTAAATCCAAATTACCTTACCCCCAGTGAAAAGCCGACGAATTACAAATAAAAAAATTGAAAATCAATATTTATTCAAAGTAATGAAACGAATTGCTTACTCGCGTTAATAAAGTATTTCATATTCAAATCATATCGTTAATCTAAATATTGATGTCTAAATAAAGCTTAAACTGGGCCATAACTGATTACGCATTTAATCCAATGATTACGCATTTAATAATGTTATACGTAATGAAACACTTCTAAATAAATTTAATTTAGGTATACTTATAGGTATTTGTATAGATAGCGGAACTTTTAAGCTTTTTAGTAAAAGCCTATATTTGGAAAAGAGCAAATTTGAGCCTATTCATTATTCATTACGCGAAAATGTTACTTCCTTGCTGCATTGTTCTTTTTATGGCCCGTTGCCGTTCGCATCGCGAACATTAATGTTCTTACATTTTTAACTGAAGTGCCTCTTCCCAAAATTGTACGGAGCTATATATAGCGCCGTATGTATTATTTAAATAAGTACATATGTATTTAATTTGTGAAATGTTATAACATTATTGTTTTTGCATGGTTAATAGGAAAGTTCTTAAAACACCTGAAAACTGTAGGGGTATAGTCGACAGTACCTAATTGACAACATTGTATAATTATTACTCAAAGATAGTACCGAGTAGAGAATAGTTTATGAAGCTTTAAAATAGTTTGGAAATGCTATCTTCCTCTAGATTTGATAAATAGGGTGAAATATTTATAATTTTTTTCTAAACGCCAACAATGGAATGTCAGTAGCAACATGCATATTTAACAAATGCATCGATTTTCTTATTTTTCAGCGAAAAGCCCTGTCTTTGGTATGGTGACATCGTCTCTAAATGGAATATCTACAATCAGATCCGCACACGCTCAGAACAGACTAATTGAAGAGTTTGACAAGCATCAGGTATAAGCACAATTAAAGTGATTTATAATAATTTATCAAATTTAGAAATACCCCACTTGTACCACTAGGTACACGGCTCTCACGACATGTGAAAGGGTTAGAACATATTAATAACAGGGCATTATTCCAGGATAGCTGGTAGTGTTTAACCGAAGCATTTCAACTACAGCGCATTCGATGAGTTTGGGGACTGTTAAGTATCGCTAGCGGAAACCAAGCGCTACTTTCCGTGTGTCATCTATCCATGGGGGCAGAGCGCTCGATATTGATCAATTTTTCATACAATTGCGCCTTGCCAGAGGCTCGGGTCTAGTAGCTTTCACATATATAGCATCACTCATAATTTGTGTAAATTTTAAATATAAAGAAATCACTGTTAATTAACTATTAGTTCAGGAGAATAATCAGTTCAAAAATTACCTTGTCCTTGTAAGCTTAATTGCGATATTTGTTCCACTTGTATGGCGTAATTATGTTACCGACTACGTCCTCTTAGGTATATTTTAGAGAACTTTTTAAAATAGATTGTAATTTATTTATATAATAATATTGAATCTTTTTTAGGATTTGCACACGTCAGCTTGGAATGCATATATTTGTGGCGGGTCAACGCTTGGTTTTTATTTGGACTCTACGTGTCTCATTTATCTTGCCACGATCATTTTTGTTTTCCTTTATCTCGATTTCGGTAAGTGAATTTTCTTCTATTAATTATTAATAAACATAAATTAAAGCCTAATACTGTCATTATTTTAAAATACTGTATATCGTTTTGGAGTTTAATTTTCGCTATAACGTCAAAGTTGCGCCACCATCATTATGCGGCAAAACCAGATTCGTATAAACATACCCCATGTATGCGGTGCGGTGCCTTGTTTGGTGCATATCAAACGGTTATTTCGGTCGGGAAATGTGGTTTTCTTACGAAGCTAAAGAGATGTTTTTCGCTTTTATTATAAAAACGTACCGTCTGTGCCTTCATGCTTTTGCAGAGATACTTACTTATGTATGTTTTAGTAAACAACTCGCGTAAAATATTCACTAAGCGTTTCTAACAATTATAATTATAATATATAGATACATATCGTTACTGGTATGCAAAATATATTTAAGTAGAAATATAATTCACACTCGAATGCGTGAGGGACAATTTTTGTTTTCGTCATTTGTTACGGTGATTATGCGATTTATATACGATTTTTTCGATAATACTACAACGTCTGTTTGTTGAATTAATTTAATAATCCAATGTTCTC
Source organism: Agara michaeli (assembly GCA_018245675.1). Classification (NCBI taxonomy): domain Eukaryota; kingdom Metazoa; phylum Arthropoda; class Insecta; order Lepidoptera; family Hesperiidae; genus Agara; species Agara michaeli. Next base: position 21,039 of record DWDX01000256.1, read on the forward strand.
TCTGCATTATATAGGTGATGCGATCCCGGTGGGCAGTGTGGGCCTGGCCGTGACACAGAGCAACACGCTGACGGCCATGTTACAGCACGGAGCTCGCATGTTAGTCGAATTCATTGCGCAACTGACCAGTGTCGAGAGAATTCTCGACTACACGCGCATAGAAACTGAGTCCCATCTGTTTGAAGGGCGTAAGTGATTTACTATGCAACAGGGATTTGTAATTTAGTCCGGTCAATAATACAATTACATAGAGGTTTGGTACATACACTATTTGAAGGCAGTGAAGGGTAATATTAACAAACTTATTTATGAAAATAGATCCAATTTATCAAAGATATATCAAATACTTTGAGCGATATTTTCTCATCAAATATTTTTATGTCTTACATTCACACGTAATGTATGTATGTATGTGTATCGCAACACAGTGAATTGTATGAAAACTATTGAATTACGATGTAGTTACGAAATATACCTAAATAAAAGGTTAATATTACCTTCCGAACATATTTTTGATTTATGATACGAGTAGTTTCAATTTTCAAACAAAGGAAAAAATATACTATTACTTGGAATTTAAACTCAACTAATAAACCTCTCCCCATAATTGCAGTACGTACTCGTATTTGTTCTTTACTAACTTTTTATTGTTTAATCATTATTCTATAATTTTTATTCAAGAAATCTCTGTATCTCCAACCTGGCCTTCTGAGGGAAAAATAGTATTCCAAAATGTAAATATGAAGTATGCGATCGATGAAGCACCCGTGTTGAAAAATTTAAATTTAAACATTGAAAGTGGGTGGAAGGTAGGCATTGTAGGACGGACCGGTGCAGGAAAGTCATCGCTCATATCGGCCCTATTTAGATTTGCGTATGCTGAAGGCACCATTAGCATAGATGGCATTGATATATCGCTTTTAGCCAGACAGGTAACTACAACCGTAGCGACTCTATTTTGTTTTCTATTTAATGTCTAGTCTTAACAAATACTATTTGAAATACCCTAATTATGTTTCAATTACAGGACTTACGATCGAAAATATCGATCATACCTCAAGAGCCTATATTGTTCTCTGCCACAATCAGATATAACTTAGATCCTTTTGATGTATACAGCGACAGTGATCTTTGGAGAGCGCTTGAACAGGTAGAAGAAAAACAAACAGCAACATTTGCAATTTTTATGCCTACAATGTAATGAATATCATTTTTTCAGGTTGACATGAAATCTTCCGTTTCTTCATTAGACTTCAAAGTCACTGAAGGTGGTTCCAATTTTTCTGTTGGACAAAGACAACTGATGTGTTTGGCTCGAGCTATACTGAGATCAAATAAAATATTAATAATGGATGAAGCTACAGCAAACGTAGATCCACAGTACGGAAACAGTCAATTTTGCAATTTCATCCCAAAACTATGCAATTCCAACAATTTAATCTGACACCAATCTATTTTTCCAGGACAGATAATTTCATTCAACAAACCATCCGGCGCCAATTTGCATCTTGTACTGTGCTAACGATCGCCCATCGACTCAACACGATTATGGATTCCGATCGGGTCGTCGTAATGGGTAGCGGCCAAATTCTGGAATTTGAGCATCCTCATATTTTATTGTCAGATCCCAACAGTAATTTCTCATCTTTAGTTAGAGAAACGGGAGAAAAGAGCAGCGCCCAGCTTCAAATGGTTGCGAGAGACGCATACTTTCAAAAAACTTAATGAAAATACAAGATGATTAATTAATCTAATAACTTTTAAGCTATTGTACATAATGTACTTCATATATTCCAATTCAACTGGAAACGGTATAATAATAAGGTCCTTGTAAATAAAATATAAGTAGTTAAATGTTAATTCTGCTCAAATAAATGTTTAAACTATAATAGCTTTTTTGTACTGAATTGTCTATGTCCGTATAGTATACCTTATTTGAATTAGCAACTGCAGATAAGTCTCCATCGGGGATGTTGGCATCGAAACAGGCGATAAGCAAGATAAAGGGCAATCATAATCAATCCTAATAAAAACCCCTGTGTGTTGCGGTCTTCCAAAAACACTCTCCAAGAAGCGTTACCAGGTGGTTCACAGCAACTCATTGTATGAATAATACGTTGTAAGTTTATCCGGTAATGTTTAGATTTTGCATTAAATTATAGATATTCTGCAATATATATAATACGTAAAGAAGCTGGTGTTGAAGAGGGAAAATGCTAGAATTCTGCAGCCTAGCCAGGGGCGAAGGCGCCGCTACAGGGCGTGTAGCAAAACAACGTTAAGTTGACGGCTTCTGGACTAGTATTAAAATGTTTTTTAAAATACGTACATTTTTTTATTATTTATATTAATACGTAAATATTATACGTGTTTCGGAATCAGGAGGCCTAGTAAGTAAAAGTATGGACAGTCAATACTAAGTCACCAACATATTACAGTTAACATGCTAGCGGCAAGATGTTAACCATCTAAAAAATATTTGTGAATATCTCTGAAAAAAAATTATCTATCTCTGAAAAAAAATTCAACCTTATCATTATTATACCATCACGACAGGTTCCTAACGGAGTAGATAATCTTATTATTTCATGTAATACATCATGGTATCCAATACGGCTTGATCTTATTTTTTTTTATTTTTTTTTATTTGATATGCTTGTTTTTGTCTAAGGTCGGCAGAAAAAAGCACTTATGTTTCTTGTGTGGTCGTCACTGTATTCATATCGTCGTCATTTCTATTGTAGTTCTGAACGAGTTTGATGGTGATCGATCGATCACAGAGGAAATATTATTTTAACAGTATGCAATAAAGTATGTATTATATGCCTGCCCCAAAATTTCACCATCACCCGTATAGACCTGTAGACAATGCCAAGTTGCATAGTCTCCCCTTTGTTAACAAATAAATGTAAATTGCCATTAAATAAATGTAACTTACTTACATAATTGGTGATATTAGTAATTATGACAGACTTGACATCTGTACAGAGACCAAGATAGGTATAGAATGAGCATCACTAACATGGCAGTAACATAAAAAACGTGAGGATTCTTCAAAACTTCTTGAACGGCCTCTAGTACCGATGTAGTTTGGCAATTAGCGCAACAGTCAATTCCATCACAACAACTCATATTAGTACAAGGATATATTAACATCTACGTGGTGAACATTAAGAGTTAATGTTATTTATTTTCAATAAGGTCTTTATAATTTTTCTAAGACAATAAAATTATTTTATTCGTTTCATTTTTGTTTCCCTATCCTACATTACAGGTTCATTGCTTTACAGAAAATATTTTTATTGTCGTGGTGACATACGAGGGTATAGACGCGATGACAATTAACATATTACCACTTATCTATGATTAACAGGAAAGTGCATAGCATAATATACATACATTTATATATTAGTAGTTATCTATGGTGCATAGATCATAAAAGCTCTAGTTGTTTTATTATTGGTCATTAAAATTGTCTTATTTTATCAAAGGACACATTGATTTTATTCGGTTGTCAAATAAGAATAAAAATTATCACTACAATGTGAATTGCATCGATATACAATTTAAATAATATAAATTGTGTATGTATTTGTTTTAATATGTAACGTAGGAGTATATATAGTAAAACTATTTCTTTTGTATTACAAGATAGACAATTGAATGAATTATATAAGGTTTTTCATCCAAATATAATTTTAATGTATATTTGGTATTTGTGTCCGTACCTATTATTTCCATATATTACTAATTATTCGATGATGGCGATTATGTTGGCAAACCTATTATGTAGATGTTCAAAGATACAACCAACCTGATCAAGCGCCTACTATATAAATATATAGGTCCAAGAAGGTATATACATATATTATAGTGCCTTATGTTCTAGCTTTTCCGGAAAAAAATAAACAGTTACAAAAGAAAACAATATTTCAATGTGTAAAGTTTATTTGCACACATAAAAAGTTAGTTATGCGATCATAAAATAAAATAAAATAGAATAAACTTAAAAGCTACGATATTTAATTACTTACACGAGGAGCATAATGTTTTACTAAATATATCACTAACGTCTAAGCTTACAAGTCTGTTTTCTTAAACATCGAAGACAGGATATTAAATTGAGGATAAACCTGTTCTTCAATAAAATATTTAGAAAAACAAATGATATATACATTATAACATGCATACTCATTTAAATTACGAATTCATTGATGTAGTTAAATGCTAAGAACTTCAATTAAAAGTTAAATATTGGCATTAGTTTAAGTAACCTAAACATGTAAATACATCCAGATGGTATAATCAATTATCCTCTGGATGTTCGCTAACGTACTTCGATTTGGCCATTTCGAAAAGTGTTTTGCTCATTTTGTCCCCGGTCTCTCTGACCATAAAGCTGAAGCGACTGTCCGGGTTGCTTAGTAATATGTATGGATAGTCCAATTCCACTGCTTCGCCCATATCCATGACCAGAACGCGGTCGGAATCCATGATAGTGTTCAAGCGATGGGCAATTGTTATAACGGTACAGGTCGCGAACTGTTTTCGGATCGTCTTCTGGATTAACGCATCCGTTCTGAAAAGACATTAAAATAACGGTGTTAACTAGTGCGCAATGTCTGACAACGGTGGTCAGGTGTTACTTCATTGTTAAACTGTTTTTCATTCTCTATTTTCGACTGTCTATTATCGTCCTGCTGAGCACAGATCGCATAAAATAAAAAAAAGGTTGTTCCAGAAGAAAATTACCTAGAATTTGACTGTACTTTTAGGAATACTGAACACTTATGTACTTCTGCCAATATTGACTACCACATGAGAATCCTCATTATCTCTAATGCTACATGAATTAATCATACAGATTATTCACAAATCATATCTCATCCCGAAGGAACAAACCGAGCACAATTGTATTGAAATCGACTTATATTATATAACAACGTAACTATAACGTTTTAACGTAAAACTCTATTTAAAAAGTAATGACGCAATGAAATAAAATTGGTACTGATAAAAATTTTAAACAATTCTGAGAATAACTTATTACGATGACTGGTAACATTTGGGCCGGTCCAATAATGCCAGTAATTGGGTACGCCGTAATAGTTTAGCACGTTATCGTTTAATCAAATCATATATCTTCAGCATATATCATATCCAATTATTCATCAAATTTCATTGGTGTATATAAAATAATAACATTATCTATTAAAACTATAAATCCGTCATAAATTATAATATAAAATGACCAACTTACTGAGGGTCGACATTGGCAGTTGCTTCGTCCATGACAAGAATCTTGTTAGACCGAAGTATGGCTCTCGCCAGACACACCAGTTGTCGCTGCCCAACTGAGAAGTTGGAACCACCTTCAGACACCTTGAAGTCGAGCGCTGGTATGGAATCCTTCATCTCCACCTAAGGTAATTAAAATTTTAGTCAGTGTAGTCACTTGTTTTAATTATTTTTCACTGGCCTCATGGTCTATAGTCAGACTCTCCGCAACCCGCGTGCGTGTCGAAAGCATAACAGCTAAAGCATCTCTGCCACGATAGGATGCGCGTCGCCCGCACGTGGGACAAACCCGCGTTCGGTTTCGGTTTAAGGAATATTTATTTCTCATAAGACATACTTACATTGAAAATGTAATAACTTAAGAGGTATACAGGTACGGTTAGATTCATGTCTGGTGTGTATGTGCGTGTGTGTCCGTTACAGGAAAAAGTCCCTAAATATAAGTAATATATAGTATTTGTATGTATGTGTGTTTATTGATTGTACTGTTACCATAACACGGGTGTTTAATTGGTATTGAATCAGATATTATTATTATTCATTAAATATTATTATTATGATGATTATTCATTAAAAAATTAAGACTGGTGACTACTTAATGATCTCTCTCTCTCTCCATACTTAAAAATAAACCTAGATGCAGGATGGAATTTTTGATTTTGATATAAAAGCAGTAGGTGTTTTTGGGAATGAGTTTCTTAAACTAATAACGCCAAAAATGGTTTTACTCCACGCGTGATCCAAAAAATACTAATCTGAACTATGTTGTGAAATTCGGTGTAATTGTCATTTATATAACAGTGTAAAACAGTCAGTAGGGTCATTCAAGCAATACGTCAGGAAAATTTTAGTAATTTTTAACTTCCCCCTCTTTCTTGTCAGCGAAAGTCAGCAACCGTACCGCCCCGCCGCCACCATGCCTACGTAAACACTGGTATATATATGTACATATATGTATAAATGTTTGGATTAAATTCTAGTAAATTTTGCAAAACAACCAGAAATAATAAATAAATATTGCTGAAATAACCATATAGACCCCACCCCGTCGATACCCATGTCATCAAAAATAAGCAATGCAAAGGAGACCCCCAACCCCCTTTCGATGCTTACGTAATACTTGTATGATCCCAGTAGCGAGCCAACAATGTAACAACATTATGTGATTGTTTTGTTACTTATATAGACATTATAAAAAAACGTAACATCACGCCTGTAATCTCCTAAGGGGGCATTATCACGCCGTCAATTATGCGTTGTCAGTAATAAATTTATGAATCACAATCTAGTCATCTATAGATAACCTCTTTAATAATCATTTGATACTTTACTTGCTCCAAAGCCCTCCAGATGTCATCGTCCGAGTACCGGTCGAATGGATCCAAATTGTACCGCAACGTTGCCGAGAATAAAACGGGCTCTTGTGGAATTATTGATATTTTTGATCGAAGATCCTAGAATCATTACACATTAATACAAAACAAGACCATAATCTACAGTAGGTAGCTTATTATAAACCATATTACTATGTGTAGGTTTTATTACGATTTTGTGTAGTCATTGAGATAACAAATATGGCTTGACATCCAACGTCATAACAAATTTATTTATTATAATAAAGAAATTGTGAAGGCCTCTAATGAAACAATTAATCACAAAATAATTACCGTTTTAGCTACGCCATCAGTATCAATATCATCGATTTTGATGCTACCATCAATTATAGACAATCGAAATAGTGCAGATATTAATGAGGACTTTCCAGCGCCGGTTCTTCCAACCACACCGACCTGTGTAAGAAAAAATATATAAAAGCCAATGATTCAATATATCCTTAGAATGGTACTTGTATTGTACACAAGCAATTTTGAGAGTACGCGTTCTTTTCCGTAAAAGGGAAAATGGGCCCGCTTCAGATGCGAAATTGAAAAGCTACGTCATACAGCTCTTTAAACGAACACAGAGGAACTAGATAAGTTGTGTAATAGTTTTACATTCTGGTATTCAGTTCATTACTTTTAACTGCTGTATACCAAAAAAAGGCTCGTAATTTTAACCGTTAGTGTTTTAAATGGATGATATGGGCATACATATTCCAAAAACACGTAATTTTAACCTATATTAACACTATTTCCTACAATTGCGTATAATATAAATTTTACATCATCTTTCTTTGTTTGAACACATGTTTATGAATTGACCATAAGCGGTGTTTAAAACCTTGATTATAATACTGATTAGATTACTGGACCTAAATATGAATAATACTTGTATCTATGTACAAATATAATCTTTAATGTAAGTAAAAAATATACATTAAAATACACCTAATTTAAGTAGGCTTTTGGAGAAGTAGCGGTTTGGCATGCAGAATTGGGTTACATAACATAGCTTATTAGTGAAAATTATTCAAATCTGACTATGCATTTGCCTACATTCAATAATAAGAAAACATTATTAGTATTCTTAGTCTTACAATTTCAGTTTATGTAATAATAAATAGGTGTAACAATGTACCAAATTTCAATCGCTTTAATGGAAATATGATAAAAGATATGTCATTCTTTTATTTTAATAATATTGTAATTATGTAATTTAAGATTAATTGTAAAGTTTTTTAATAGTTTCATAAGCATACGTACCTTCCAACCGCTGTTAATGACAAAGTTCAAGTTTTTCAACACGGGCGGATCTTCTGTCGTGTACCTCAGATAAACATTTTCGAATTTTAGTTGACCTTGCGATGGCCAGGTAGGTGGAGGGCAGATAGCTATAGTAATAAAATACAAAACGTTAAAATTCCTTAGTCACGACTACTGGTTGCAATACTACTTACTGGTGCTGCTACAATACCCCTGAAGTGCTCGACTTTTAGCAAATATTCTTTTCTTTATTATATGTATAAAAGAATTCACACATAGAGTCTAGAGTCCCATTATAGGAAAGAAACTGATGTTTGTTTAACGATAGTCGATCGACAGTACTTGCAACTTCGACCGAATTTATAATAAATTAAACAATGTTACACAATGTTCACACTCACGTCCATGGTTCATGTTCTCTTCGGGAGGCAGCTCCGTGTACTCGAGCACGCGCTCCACGGACGTCATCTGGCCGAGCAGGTCCGCAGTGATGCGCGCCGCCATCTGTAGCACCATGGTCAGCCCCAGCGACTGACTCACCGCCAACCCCACCGAGCCCACGGGAATTAAAGAATCTAGAAAAACAGTCATCTGATGTAAATAAAAAATAAAATAAAATCGTATTTTACTGCTTAAAGTTAACTAGTGGTCGCGGAGTGTTCGAAAATTCACCGTAGTTCATTAAATACTTTTACGCATTAATTTTCTAAAATGTTTGTTTGTATTAATTTTTGGGTTATTTAAAAAACAGGAATGGTACCATAAATTATGTTAAATTAAAAGTATTCTTTGTCATTTCTTTGGACTCTTTGTTTGACATTAAAAATCACACTGTAAACAATGAACGTTTTATTTTATTTTCATATGTGTATATGTCACCCGCATACTAGTGTGGCTAATGTTTTCTATTAATAATTAAATGTATTTCTTGTTTTTTTATAGAAATATCGGCATTCTTGACTTCTTCTCCAAATAAACTTTAACTGCGCCAAATTTCATATTTCTCCGTCCGCGTAATTGTCATAAAAAGAGGTACAAAATGTTCCCTTCAGGTATTAATATAGTAAATACATTAACAAGAGGGCGAAGGGAGTTAACTGAATAAAATTGACATACCCAAGTCAATCAGAAGAAATATAATTAAAATGGCGGCCAAATATATTAAGCAGATCGTATCCAAGTACATTCCAAATGCTGCAGCGCCTCCCACAAATGTGAATAGCGCTCTTGAATTGAGATCCTAAAATAAAGGTTTTACTTTTAAAATCTTAATGCAAATATTACCTACGTAATCCTACAAATATTTCTGAAATAGTTATTCTTAATGTTTAATACTGAGAATATAGCGTGACTTGCATGTTACATACAGTAGGTACGTATTGATAGTAGAAAAGTATCGTTGTTACTTATCTATAAGATGAAATGTACATATAGAAAGCAATTGTTACGTTTCTCAATATCAATATTAATAACATTTTTAAATAGATGCTTACTTGTGCTTCATCGAACTGTTTTTGCAATCTGGTTTGAGCGTTAGCGCTTCTGATAGTCGAAATGCCTGATATGGTAGAGTTAATCATGTTGAACACTGGACTCTTAGCTGTAAGAAAAATATATTTTTATATATACATAACTATGCCTTGAATACTTTGTCTACTACCAATATATCCTATAAAGACCCCGGGTTGTGTGGGAATTTTACCCATAAAAACCAACTCTGCGGCTATCCTCTGCGTTCTTGGAAACACATCATCGTTTCTCCTGAAATCGCTCTCTGCTCGGTTCGAGCTCTCATTCTAGCCGCCCACAACCCCGGAAATCTATTTTAGTCGTTTCTTACGATAGGCAGGAAATATTGTATAGGGACAGAGTTCGGCAGGGACAGCAACATTATCATTCAATATTTGTATCATTTCAAGATTTTAAATAAACAACCGTGCAATTTCTCTAGTTATCTCTTAATGAATGCAAAGTTCCTTGATATAAGTAATGCAATATTTATTTAACAATCTTAACCTTCGCAAAAGAGGAGACAATATTTATGGTAGCATGGTTTGGCGTTACTTTATAGAAACAGACGATAAAATCTAAATATATATATAAATCAAAGGTGACTGATCGACTGACTGACTGACATAGTGATCTATCAACGCACGGCCCAAACCACTGGACGGATCTGGCTGAAATTTGGCATCCGCTAAAAAAGGATTTTGATCAATTCTACCCCCAAGGGGATAAAAGTTCTTAACGCGAGCGAAGCCGCGGGTAAAAGCTCGTTTTATAACATAGTACTCTGATACTCACT
>DWDX01000257.1:0-31282 GCA_018245675.1 Agara michaeli
AACGGGGTAGGCAGAAAGCACCTAGTGCCAAATATCACTGTCCTTACCAACCTGACGCGCTTCGTCTATATTCATTACCCTCTTCATGCATACACGCCGGTTTCGGAGACTCTTGACTCCTCCGTCAGCCAGTATCTGACCTATTCGGTTGAGATAAGACAGTCTAGATCGCCCTCGGCGCCTACATCCATCAACACTCGCATTGTATATCTGCTTTGTCATTCTTTCATCATCCAATCTTTCCACATGCCCGAACCAGCACAGCAGTTTTTACATATAAATGAAAAGTGAGTGTTATATATATGTAGTTCCCCTTTACATACCCATGTAATTTAAAGCAGCACTTAACTCTACATATAGCCTATTATTCGTCAATTGAACCACTAGTTTCATACTACAATACTACTCGCTACAAAATTAGACTAATTTTAGATACGCTAATAATAACATACGGCCATTTGTTACGAACTCTACAATTTTCTTGCCGTTTGAAATTGAACCTCAGCATTTGAAGTTAAAGTTGGAAATCGTTTAACGTCAGTATACAAATAGGTACTCCCACGATAAGAGATAGAGCGAGTAGTGCTTAACTTCAGAACGCGGTATAGGTATTGCCGGTTTAATAACTGTTATGGAACACCTAACGCTCCATCTTTTCATAGGAAATGTTAAAGTATAAAAGTAGGCGTTTCGCAAAGTGTTTTGCGAAATAAATAACAGTCGAACGTTAGCAGCGTAGCCGCTGCCGCGACGTCACTCTGACGACATCGATGTATCTCATTTGCATATACATTCGTGCGTTATCCTCTCGCTAGGACTTTTAAAATGTTAACATTCAGTGTAATTTGGAATTCACAATTCCCAGCAAATATCACTACAGTGATGTGAAAAAGGAGCAACTCTCATGTCTTATAGTTTACAAAAATAAAAAAAGTGCAATTGATGAGATGTTCGATGCTTTCAATTACGGGCACGTAAATTAAGAAAATAAAAAATATTGGTGATAACTAATCGTTTTATATGCGAATATGTACTGGATTATACCTATTCAGAAGTTTTAATAATAATTAGCTAAAGTATTCTCGTAACATTATAATATTTAACATATCCGCCTTGATTCGATAAGACATCGTTTGTTATTTTGTTAATGAATTGTCTACACGCATATTAACAACTAAAACTGATCAAATGAAGTGGCGCGCCCTGCCGGCGACCGCGGGAGGCTGCGGTCACGTCCGATCGCCGCTTAAAAGTTTGGTACTGGCTTCTGATAGAAAAACTTGCATATATACAAGTTGCGAAACAAAAAACTTACTCTTTTCATAAAACACATTGCCGGTAGATTAATTATGCATGTAAATTATAATATAAATGACACGTGACATAATATAAACATCAATGGATATAACAGGGGTTGTTATTTACAATATTAAACCAGAGCGTCTTGTCCCCTTTGTTGATAGAAAAAAGAAATCGTAGGTACTTGAAAGATATAAACTTTGAAAAGGTACACGAATTCCAAGATTTTTAAAGTTTGACGGTGGCTTTTGTTAGATGAGGGTTTGTCAGTCGGTGAGAATGGTTAAATTTGTGGTCTGTATATATGTACTGTACAATGGTAAAATAATCAGTATTATATTTTATATAATGACATTTTCGAGCCATGAAAGTACTCATTCTGTTTATAAGTTATTATATAATGTGGTGAAAAGTCATTTCGGTAAAATTGAGATAACTTAAATAACTAAGCCACGTGTCGCGCAGGCCGCGCCGTGCGTCGTGCACGGCAGTGTTGTTGCTTACGATGTATTCATTTATATACACTTATCTACATATAATAATATTATCATATATAACAACACCGGTGGGTATGTCCAACAACTTAACACCTAGAACTCTTCAATGCAAATGTTTATAAGGTTTTTCTTGGCGCGGGTGGCTCGGCTTAGGAAGCTTTACTGATCTTAAGTTAGGTCTTAGCAGGCGCGTCCTCGGACTGAGGCTGTACTGCAATTTCATATAAAATGACACAATATGTAAGGTTATCAATACGAGCATAGTACCTGGACGAGATTAAAGATGTGAATTTATTAAGTATATGGAACTAGCTAGTCATATTTCATATTCCTATTACATCCGACATTTAGGTTACAGAAATAAGTCATTAAATTTATAGTACGATATAACAATATCGTTCGATAGAGCCGCATGCCGTAGTATTAGAAGTTATAAAATATTTCAAGAGCCGGCGTTCGGGCGCTCGCCGAATGTCGACACCTCACTTCTATTAACTTATTAATTTTATTATTATTGCACTCTAATACATTAAATCGTTTTATTTGCACCGTCATAAGACAGCGGCGCACACCCACGGCGGGAAACTCAGTTGTGTTCCTATAAATGAACGTCGTTTCAACATAAGACAGGTAACTTGCGTCTGATCGCTTTTCTTACGTCATAGTTCAAGGTTCTCTCTTAGATGTACTCGATAACAGACAAACACATAGATTGTAAAATGGACGCAACGACCTGAATTCTGCAATTATAGAGCACGAGGGTCAAACGCAAACGTGGAATAATTTTGTTGGTGATCGATATCAACACACACGTCTCGTCCGAGTCTGAACACGAAAACCTAACTAACACTATTTCACAGCATTAAAAACGTTTCGTTAATAAGTACAAGTAGACGATGCAGTACAAGGACCTCTCACACTCTGCAGGGAATCGACGATCGGCCGCGATCCAATGCCAATTGACTCATAATTACGCGGTCGCCGGGTCAGTGGGCCCCGACCCGCTCGCGGCGCGCGTAATAAACTCATTAGATTTACAAGAAAGTTCTTTCTCCGCTACTGCTTCTGGGAATGAAGAAGCACTTCACCCGAGTGCCGCTCGCTGTATGACGCTGAGAACTTCCGTGCACTACAATCGGCTCTATAAATTTGACCGTGTTGCGAAATACTTACTTATTAACTATATTTCCTCTCATGCGATTACTCGTTGTGCGGGCAACATAATTTTATAAGAAATAAATGTTGGAGTAATTACGCATAAGTTCGATGTGATTCGTTCTGCGACAGTCCTAGATCTTATATAGATATATCGTCAAGCGCTCGTAGACATACTCAACCTAAACCATTCCCATGTGGTTAGTTATACAATAAAATATTTGTATGACAGTTAATTAATCTAACACATCATTAATTACACCGCGCACGCAGCCCGCCGGCCGCTCCGCCGCCTTCGACTGAACACGGGCGGCGATATTATGAAAATGCTCGATGTAATATTGGAAACGATAGCAGTAATAGCTTATTGGTTTGAATTTTAGTCTCTCACTCCGGGGAGTAGATTCAACCCTTGGCACACATCAGACTATACAAAGTTACGTGTGTTTACAATTCAAAATGTAACATCTTTCGTTATACCGATTAAGGAAAACATCGCGAGGAAACCTCGGATAATATTTTGTGAGATGTGTGAAGTTCTCCGATCCGCACTAAACTTGGCCAGCGTGGTGACTAAGTATAACCTAAAGCCAACAATAAATACAAGTGCTCGTTTGTAAAACTCGTTCGATATGTTTCCTGCGACCCCGCCGCCTGGGTCCTATTTATAAGCCTCTGGTAATTAGCTGAATTGTATTTTTTGTATATGATCTGGTTAGGAACTTAGTAAAGCACCTAGCTAAGAAAATGTATTACTCGGTAATTGTTACGATATTTGAAAACTGTTCGGCAAACTAAACTATCTCAACACGCCATTCGCATGTGCAACTCTCATGCAGTTCATTGAATATGTAATGTATGATGAGAATTTAATGGCATCGAATTTATCAAGGTAACTAGAGTTACCTTGGGCTAAATCATCGTTGGCCGTAGCGAAATCACTTCGAATATCTGTTTATTTCATCACTACATCGTTGTTTACCTGCGTACCAATGAGCGCGCGGCCGCTAGATGGCGCGGCGCGGCGCGGTGCCATGGCGCCTGTCGCTTCAGTCTCCTCCCCCGCTGAAATGACCTATCGCGCTCGTTTTGCTGTACATACTTGCGTTGTAAGGAAAGCTGTAGATTATTTCAGCGACCGACCCGCCTTGTGATCGTGTGAGTGATGATATCGTACAGACACGGTCGCGTTTGTGTGCGTTACGTTCGTCGACGACACCTAATAATGTGAGTCTGATTTGGGATCAACGACATTGTTGTCGGTTATTATTTGATGTTACGAAATGAAATAGTATGATCCAAATCTGGATGTAATGGGACGCCATACAGTTATACTGATGTTATAGAAAAAAAGGTGGTAAACTAAGTTAATGCAAGTACCTAATTCCTTACGTACATTTTATCAAGATTGTTAGATAATGTTTTATGCTACGTCGTATTCTGACTTGTTTTCTTGTGAATTACTACGTAATTAGGATGTATGTAGGTACGTACGAATTGAAGGAAATTACTGTATAACACATAATTTACCGTACTATTTATGTGTATTTCTAAAGTGGCACAGTTATCTATATATTGTACTTAATTGAACGTTAAAATTGATATGAAGTCCGAAACAGTCCGACGCGATGACAGGTCAGCGGGAGGCCGCGCGGCATATAGAACCACGAGCGACCGCAGAGATCGGTTATATGTCTATATTGAGCAGTTTTGATAATATTGTGAGTAATTATTTGAAATAAAGAGAAACCATTAATGCGTTTCCCGCATTGTAAGAGTTCTTTTCATAATAAAATATTGTTATAGACGTTACCTACCTACACTATCGCACTATCTCAGAACGACAACCTACAAATATCTACTAGTGGAGTAGTATAGATGATATTTTGATTGCAATTAAACATAGACGCATTCAAGTAATCTCGGAAGGCAGATCCACGAGAGTAGATACTATTAACGGAGTATCGGGAACTGTCCTAAGTTCTCGATAACGAGGCGGAGATTATCACCGGCTACGCTACGACATATGTCTCGTACTTCTTAGTTTTCATCGGAATCATCTCACGACTGCCCCGACCTGGAAACGGGAGCACCTACGACCCAAAATTAAATCGTACGAACGGCGTCGGCGACGATCGGGACGGCCGTGCGGCCGACGAGTCCGTCGGCAAGCTCGGATCACACACTAATAGCAGGATAGATGTTAGGTACGTCTGCTTCGAGTCGGTTCATGAATACGTTCGTCGGAACGGGAGCGCATGAGAATTATGATTGATAGGCGATCGAGGCACTTGGCGCTTCCTGCGAGCGCCGTCTAGACAGACGATGCGCAGTACCGCCGCGCGCCGCTGGACGCGTCCCAACGAGAGGACACGGGAACGTCTCCCATTTTAACTATTCTATTATCTTGCCACGGTGAACACGTGCCTTATGTTCCATTGGGCCGTACTCTTAAGTGTCAATAAATTATTAACGTTTTATGGCTACGTCACGGTATACATTGTATGGTATTATTATTATTTGTCATCTATATATGCGCTTCAAATGAAGCTCTCATGAAGGATCATACGTGATATTCCGTCGCTTTACTTTAATTCGGGAAAGCGTAGCAGGTATTCGCAGTTAAATTAGTTTTGTATGCTTTTAGACATAACGGCAACTAAACATTTCTTGTTTGAAATGCAAAAAGAGACGGGAAATTGCCTTAATTGGCACGTTGGTCCGTCACAATGGACGGCATGTCGGCTATCACATCCCCCCTCCCCACTCCCCCCAGCTACAGCAGTACACGGCTGTTTGATGACAATAACTCAAACGTGGACGTCCGGTCGCAATCTTGCCCAACCCAGTGCCACGATGACAAGTCAGTTATGTAATTACATTCTGATGTAGATAATAATTGTAGAATCACATCGACCCGATATTAGTGCTCGTTACACTAAGTACATCACCGCTACTAATATTATTATATTGGTCATCGATGAAACGTCTTGAAACCTGAAGGAAGCGCAACGAACGGACCGGCCGTCGGTCCCGGATCACTCTCGGCGTCGATTGATCGAGTCGCCATTTACATAATAACATTGTTAGTAGATGCAAACGAGACGCCGCGAAGACACTCCGCCGCCCCTCGCTTTGTTTGCGACACTTTTACGACTGCAACATAATTAATTAACGTGGATGTTATATAACGGCATCGGTTACGTTAATTATATAGTAATAATCAAATATACGTTTTCAAAATTCAATAACTCTAGCTATGATAGTGAAGGAAATCGCTATAACCATAAAATTGTTGAAAGCCCGTCGAGTTATACCTGCTGATATATGTAATATGCAGTTCCAAATAAATGTATTGATATTTATATGTAAAAATAGTTATACGGTCACGCCCGTTTCCCATACGGGCCGGCAGAGACTCAAGATTTCCATCGAAAACGATCCTCACACGCTCCCTTCGCCTTTTAACCTGTTCCTCTCGAATTCATCATTCATTAAAACTGAACCGACATCGTATACACAACCTCGAGCAGGCGGCCGTCTGCGATCCCCGGACCGCTTGCTCTCAGTGCTCCAACGAGCCACGACACCTAATAATTGGATCATCGAATCAAATCGCCGTTTTCAGTCGACTAAAGGATTTACATTTAATATGTGTATTGTGTGTGGTGGACTCTTAGAAATGAGCATAGAACGGATATTAGGTTATGTTGATTCCTTTTTACAAAGTGGCCTGCGGAGTATTTGCTTTTTAAATCTTGGCGCCATATATATTGTTACATTAAAACAGTTCCTGATTAATAAGTAATCAATATATTAATATACTTTAACAACCAGCCAAAGTGCAGGTGCAAGCGAAGCCTGTATTATAGTATTACTTTCATAATGAAAATTAATTAAATATTCAATTTGAATGACAGGATCATTAGTGCAATTAAAATAAATTACATTTAATAACATATTTCTGTCATTAGTCAACGTTTCAGCATCTCATTACTGCTGTTTCTTAAAACTAAAAGTAATATTATTTACAGAAAAGGTATACATGTATCTATACTTCTATACAAATATTATAAAGAGGAAGGATTTGTGCGCGCGTGTGTGTATGTATGAGTGTATGTAACGAATAAGCTCAAAAACTACTGGAACGATTTCAAAAATTCTTTCACCATTTGAATGCTACATTATCACTGATCAACATAGGCTATATTCATTACAGGAAAACAATGAGGATCCTTACTAAAACGACAATAATGTAACCCAAGGTGGAAAAAATTGCCATAAAATGTCTTTCATCGCATGCGCTGCGAAAACGATTGATGATAGAACAAAAAAATAATCTACAAATTAAAGAACATATCTATATCTACAAAAAATGTTCCGATAGCATATGTCTAACTATTGTAGTTATGTCACTATAACTACTTAATATTTAAAAAGTTGATAGAAATTTCCACCAAAATCAGACCAAGCTATGTGTAGCTTTGCATTGATTCTTACCTAAATAAATCATTTCAAAAGCAAGATTGTTTCAATACCCGTGAATTGCTTTTTAATTTGTTCAAATCGGACGTTCCGTTCAAAAGATATTACGAATTTAAAACGTTGAACAATAAAAAAATTAACGTCACCACACTGCCGCGCTGCCGCTGGTATAGCACGGAGGAGTCGGCACCCAACATCTAACCAGACATGGTGTTACGGGAATTTTACATACATATATGAGATAATATATTATACCATTATTTTAGTCATTTATATGGCAGTACAACGTTTGCCGATTGAGCTATATATTATAAGAAATAAAAATTTTATCCATTAGGTGCATAGATATTAACTCTCGAGGACCTTGCATACACGCCCGGCATGCGACTGTCAGCTCGTATTGCAAACAATCAACACCTAGATGTGCTCGCACTGACAGTTACTATTCTATAAGTAAGTTATCGGGAGATCTCGAGTTTGGTAGAAGTTTTGAAAAAAATCAACGAGCAGTTGAATATTCCGACGGACAGGTGACGGGCGTCGCGCGCCGCGGCAACTTTCCGCTACCAAATAAACATCGATATTAGTGAAAGTAGACCGAAGCTCGACGTGTCTTTCTGTCCGTTTGATATATTTTTTTCATATTTATCCAGCGGCGGATTAAGATAATTTTTTTGAGCAGATTTAACTCACTTTGAATAACTGCGATGGATAACAAAAAAAGTTAACGTCAATCGCACGCGCGTCGCCCGTCACTATGTATGATTATATTAGAGTCGGCGTCGCTCTAGTATTATATTTTTTATACGCGTGTGATTAAGTCAGATATTATTATCTTTCAATCGGGAGTCGTACAAACGTCATCTAAATCCCGATCCAAGTTTGCTCTGAGACGTTTATGTTTTCGGAAATACTAAAATCTCCCGCGGGGCATACACGCGTTTGTCGTTCGGACAATCATATGTAATAAGAAGTCTGCATTCGGTAGAAAATTTAAACCGACTCGAGCGCTTCGCTATTCTTGTTTTGAGCATACGTGTACCTATACAGTCTCATCTATTTTCATAGGGATAGGCAGAAACAGAATTTCCACCGGCTAAGGTCCCGACTGACTTCTTTCGCGTGTTCTAATACTGCCACCATCGTCGTCACATTGGTAGGTATATCGTGTTCATCTCTTGGAGACAATCCCGAGCAATCTATAAAAAGTTTTACGATAGATCTAGCGCTAGCATCCCGGTAAGATTGCATACGATGTGCCATCTGTAAATAAATAGTTTTGTATGCGTGAAAAAGGTATATTTTTGTTGTACCGTGTTGCTGCAGCGATCTTTATCAAATGAAGACGTCCGTTACCGAAGGTGGCGAGACGAGTCCATCATCCATCGCTCATGGTGTTTGTTTAGTGCGGTTACATAATTAATTAGTTACTTGCGAGGTCTGGAACGCTCGTTGTAATACATCGTCAACTATTATATATTTTAACTATCGATATATATCATGCTCGTTTTTATAACGAATAAAAAATCTGTCATGTAAATGTCAGAGATAACGGAACGATAAGTTACTTGTCGCGATAGCTCACATTCTTGAGGAATAGCAACATTTTCGCTATAAAAGTTTCGAATGTATTATATAGCGTAATATGTATGCTAACAATCTAAGAATAAAACTTTCGTATATCATAAAAAATCGTCTATTTGTTAACTGGAAGTTCACGGATAGATATGTACTCATGGCAGTACCAGTGTGCTTCGCGACGGTAGGTACGAAGCTTAGCGAAAAAATTATAGCAGAATCTACGTTAAATTTATCCACAAATATTACATCGTTACACTTAGGACATTTTGGAAGTAAAAGTAGTTAAGGTCGATTTGCGAGGAGTAGTTATTTCGTACGATTATATCTCGAGAAGAGTTTTGGTTGAAACGATTTGAAAGTATATCGTTAAGTGCCTTATACCTACATTAGAATATATAATATACACCGAGAGATCCTAAGCGATACAATTTATATGCATATATGTATTCGTGTAATGCTTTAAGCTGATAGTAACAATGCGTGCCTAATGGACATGGTGGCCCTGTCTCTAGCGATATTCGCTACAAAATATCATTTACAGTTAGTTCCTCTTTTATATACATACGTAGAATTCAGTCGAGATAGATGTATATTCCACACTTTGACCCAACAAAGGAACCTAACACACGCCGGGTATAACATGTTCGCGACACAACACATTTGTCCAAACGTTAGCAAAGCTCCGCGCGCCGCTCCGCTAACTCGACGTTATAGTCGTTTTACCAAACATTAGTTAACAAAGAAAGCCTTCAGGTGGAAATGGGTCGCACGCGGAATGTGCGCGCTACATGCGAAAATAAATTAGCCCGCGCTATTATGTAGCCAATTAATAATTGCTAAGTGAAGTATTTAGCGAGGGGAAGTGCTTTAGCGGCGACGACGCGACGCGACGGCCGACGACGCGACGTCCGCCACCACTCGGAGAAAAGGTAATTAAAATGTGTTAATAGCACAGAAGTAAGTATAGAGTTCGTTTAAATAGAGTAACAATAATATGCTGTAAAATAAATCGTCATTATTATGTCTATTAGTCGTCATCGCAAACATTCTCAATAAAAACAGTGAATAATATAATTATAGAACATTACGATATACCATACGCTTCCAGTCTGGTGCGTGTCGGTGCACAGTCCGGGTTCAAATCCCGATGCAGTTTTAGTGTACAAGATATTCGATAATTTTACAGTTACATTTATTGCCGGTAAATGGATATAATAACGCAGTAGTAATGAATAATTCCATTAAACGCGGTCGTGGAGTGTAGCAGCAGGGACAGTTGTAGATGCGCGCGGCCGCCGCAGCACGCCGCCACTCACTGCCGGCGCTTTCCTGTGAGGTCGCCCGCTAGCGCTCCCTTCCGAAAATATCTGTCATTGAGGACTCACAAGTTATTTTACTAAGAAATACTAACAACAACAACAACATACCGTCACACCAGGTTCCTAACGGGGTAGGTAAGAAATACTAACATAGTTTATATTCCCTTTTACAAGGTACTAAGGACTGCACCGCTAAAGGTAAAAGGGTATTGTAATTTTTGAGGCGTGTGCGATCCATATGCGTTTACTATTAAACTAGAGGATCCCGAGGATCAGACTTAGATAATAAAATGAGACGTTTTGATCTGTCGCTTGCAAGTATAGTTGTCATTTGAACGTGTGTACCGCAAGAAGCCGAGAAATAGGTCAGCGACACATCCCCGCTCCGCTGCAGTCGTAAGTATGTAGTTGCATATATGTTATGCGTCTTTATGTACAATATGCAGTTTAAATAATTCTTAAATCTTGCGTTGAAGATTCGTGGGTCCTTCGAGCGGATCCCACGAGCGACCCTCCGCTCGAAGATAGATCGCGAGGCAGTCAAGAGATCTAATTACGACGTAGTAACTTCATGTGTGATGGTAAACGCAAGTAATGTAATACTAGTTCTAAACAACGTCACGTTAAGCGCTACCGACAGCGTACCGCCAGCGGTCCTCGGACTGTGACCGTGTAATTAGCCGCTTGGGCATCGAATGCCCGCCGCCGACACGGCACTGAGTCGAGTCACAACAAATATATAGTGTCAAATATAAAGGTCATCGACCGACGAAATACTTCAATTCAGGAGATAAAAGGAAAATTAACGAAGTCAATTTTTTCAGCTTATAAGATATGGACAATTAATTGAAAGCGAATGACTAACGGCAGCAATAAAAGGATACCGATAATACTAGATACATGTTTAATTAGGTTGGTACTAGGCATGTTTATCGTACGAATTGACTTGGCGGATTGTTTCTGTTTTATTCCTGTATTTTGCGAGGTCGCTCATTCCTTCGTGGCCGCGGACCTCTTCATTAGTCTTCACGCATTCAATCAACGAGCCATATCATTAGGCGTGTAACACACTTACGGACGTTTGGTCGGAACGCACGTAATAATTACAGCCATGTATAAGGGCAGGTGCACACGGGCGACGTGATCGCGATCGCGCGTCGATCGAGCAGATAAGGTTGCCTTCACGGCGTTTAATTTTTACATACGGTGTGTCTTTTTTTACGGTGACAATTTTGTTTTATCGCCCGTCTGCGTGCCGCTTTAGCTGGAAGTAATTACCTGCTTCCGGTGCGATAGCAGCCTTAAAAAATGGGCGGCCGCACAGTCGTGCGCTTTGTTTGTGCCCGTGTCACCCGGGTCGGTCGAGCTCGTGTCACTAAAAACGCTAATTTATAATTGTATGTAATATGTAGGAAACATCAGGGTGGCTAGATTTTTTGACCCATTTTTAGAGGTACGAAAATGTTTTATAAACACATTGATATTCGATTCTCGTTAATATTGCCGTGTGCTTCTGGGAACCACTAAAGTTAAAAATATTTTATTTAATGTAAGATACGAGTAGATTTAATGAATTCAAGGCTCCGTCCGTATCTCGCCCGCTCCCGGCGGACACCTAGTACCTATACTCGGCTCGGTGAACCATTTTGCTGTTTGTATCCGACGAGAATTTTTTAAAAGCTAGAATTGAATTAATTAAAGAAATTGAATTTAAATTGGCCGTACGTTAAGGGTTTTATTGCACGACAAGAAAACGCGAATCGGTAAGTGCGGCCGTCTGCAGCGCGCGTAGGGACGTGCGGTATCTTAAGCGCAGCTCGGCAATTATACAAGAAAAAACTGTATTAAGTTATCCCTCGCAGTATGGATAAAGATTATAACTACTTAAAAAGTCTTTAGTTTCAATTAACCGATTAAGATAGGACGAGCAGAAATGACAGCAATCGTAATTACGGTGCTGCTGACATTTACGGTATAATTGACGAGGGCCCGTTCCTCGCGTCGGCCGAGAGGACTATCGGGTCCATGCCGGGGCTCGTTCGCCGAGAAGCGGGCGACCCCGCCGCGACGAGCTGACTCTGATTGTAGAATCGGAAACAAACGTTCACATCCGAGATGGACACCTACATTATACCATTGATGTGTAGTCACTTGAAATGTCAGTAGTAAATCGAGTACTCGCTATGATAATAGAGCGAGCCGCCGATGAGATATTCATTTATGTATTGCATTCGCTCGTTTGTGTTCTCCCTTTCAGAAAACAGGTGCGACGGCGACGTGCGTAGAGACATCGAATCGTGCAACTGGTGCTACACTTCCTACCGCCGGTTACTAGGGGTTTGAAAACACTAAAGGAAAATTTATATATGCACTTTGCTTTCGAGAATTAGAGGCCATAAATAAATATGCATTTAATACCATCGGGGGCACCCGCGCTTCCGACGACACGATAATAGTGAGACGGCGACAACTGTCGCGGGTATCGCCGTAAATACGGCGGGCGCGACTGTCGCCTGTCGCGCGGCAGGCGACAGTCGCGCGACAGGCCGACTATTGTCGTTTATAATTTGTTGCGTCTGTCGCCGATGTTCCGGCCGCGAGGTGCAAGCATTTGATATATTTAGTGCTGCTCGAATTATGTGTATCATTTATTATTGTTACCGGTAGTAACACGAATTTATCGATTAGGTTACAGTTAAACATAAAAATCTTGTTTGCTGTAGTATACTGTCATAAAAAGTGGATGCAATGCATGATATTTTCATAATGTGTAATAATTAATACACACTAAATAATGTGAAATGTAAATAATTGTAAATCTTGAGAAATTTTAACAATTATCATTAAGAGATGTGACACAAGATGTATATTTTAAATAAATAGAAATATATTTCAATATGTTGTTTTATTTTGATTCTATGAACCTCGATTTAATTAAGATACACACACCTCGTAAAGAGTATTTCGTTACACTGACTCCCATAATAAATAAAATAAGCGATTTATTATGAAAAGCTTCAGAGACGATGAGTTTCAGGTTCCCATTGTCAATTCGTAAACAATCAGTCAGTTTTGCAGCGACTGTTTCAATGTTGCTGTCCGTTTCTACACATTTTTGTGAGTTTATTAAATGTGCAGGTTGCTCATATTGCGTGAGAACAAGTAGTAATATCGCCAACTTCAAATTATAATATAATCAGTGAAGTGATTTTAGATTCAATAATGTTATGACACCTGTCAGTAGTAGTACACATCGCGGCAGGGAAAATGCTGCTTCTCATAGTGTCTCAACTGGGAGAGGAAATCAAGGTAACGTAATGTTCAGGGATCTGTATGTGTGCTGTATTCCTCCCCCTTGCTTCGTATCTTTTGCCATCCGCGATGCAGCAGGGGGCCACAATATGCTCCAGGTTGCGACGGAACATTAGGGGGCAAGCGAGCTATCGACGTTGAGTGATATTCAGAAAATTAAACATCCGACATCGTAAGAAACTAAAATTATAAATATATTCGATGAAGATGCAGAGCTTCGTGTTCTGTCGATTTGAGACAAGTTCGACCTAGCGGCGACCACGCGCTCGGCCTCGGGGTAAGTCAGTTGGTAAGTATTTATTACCTAAGTTTATTACACACACACTCGACACACTCGACGCTAGAGTCGCTCTGTATTAGGTATTTTGTAAAAGTGGTAGAAATGTACACATAGGTATTTCGATTCTAAAACACATGACACTAAAGACTCGTTTCGACTTGAAAAATGTAGATAGCATTTGATCATGTTGACGATGTTAATGTGTACATACGCATCGTTCACTCTAATGAACTAAACAATATTGTTCAGCTTTGAGCTTTTTTGAAATACTACTCCACATTGATTCTACAAATTGCAAGTGGTAAAATCTTCTGTTTCATGCGTTTAAAAGAATACCAAATGTTTTAAAATGTTTCTGACATATCACGCGTATCTGAGGTACGGATGGACGTGTAATTTGTGCCATTAAAGCAGCCTTCGTAGGAAAAACGATCGACACCTACACGCACGAAACGTCAATGTACAGCCTACGGCGTGACGTGTGCCGAATTTGTTAGTTGAGACATAAAGTTGCAAATTGAAACGGATTTTGGTTTCATAAATATTATACATACTCTCTGACAATCGGCATCGCAATATGCTTCATTCCTTCCCTGGTGCCAGGAGATAGCCGGGCCCACCGGTGGGACACGAGAAAGGGTTGCAGCTATTAATGTTATTGTTATTATGCGGACATTTACATCTTGTCCAGTTAAACAATGAAGTGTCCAGCTGTAAGGCTGTAGGCTCGCAGCAGTAGGTACGACCCAGTGCCTCGTCGTTCACCTGCCGCATGGCATCTGCCGCTTTCGCGCCGCTACCTAATTACGGCCGAGACAATACACGCTATTAAATATTGTCAGTTGCATTTATTAAGTGGTTTACGAAAGGGGTGTGGCGAAACTTTCCGTTCCTTTAATTTCTACAGAGTTATCACGTTGAAATATTTTGGAGTACCTTCAAAGTTTTCTCCATAAAAAATGGGAACCATTCGCATCACACGGATCTACATAGCGCATCGAAGCATGCTCTTTGTTTTCAGTGAGATATTGGGAAGTTGCAATGTAGTCGGCCATTTGACTGCTGTCAAGGTTCAGCGATAACTTCATTTCTACGTAGAACAAAGAAGCAACGTAAAACGGGTATTTCTTCTGTGTTGAGGTGTATATTATCGATGTAAGTGTGTGGGTATTCAGAAATTTATATCCGTAACCCGTCAGCTGTCTGGTTACCGCAGCACGTTCTTTATTACTTAGCGACGAGATGAGCACAGGCCGTGCACGAATTGTAACGACATAATACTATTTTAGCTACTACTTATACGTCACAGTTATTTTATAGTGTTCCGTTCCGACCCCAAGTTTTGTTACGGAACCAGTGTTTAGTCGTCCTCATAGACAACAATCATTTGTTAATTATACATGTAGCGTGAAAATGGTATGGAATTTTTGGCACGTAAATAAAATGGATGATGATATAAACCGTAACATCGCCGCAGTACGAGGTTAGTAAAGTGCCGAATCATTAGACTCTACTTGCGTGTCATTTATATTGTAATCGTTTTAACTTACATTTAGAAGTATCGCTTGAAGAAGTAGTGGAAAAACAAAATAAATGTCTAATTCGTTTTCTGGGTGAATAAAATAAAATCATCCAATATATTTTACGTAGATCTTGGTTCTATCTGTATAATACTCGTGTAGTAACTAATAACTAATTCTGATATCCTACTACTGACTGAATTTAAAGTGACATTCCCATTCCTATAGTCCTATTAGAGGCCAATTGCACGTCCAGGGGCGGCTGCGACCACTTCCGTCGGCTGTTTGTTCGTTTGCCACTGTCTTCACATTAGAAAAATATCGTAAGTTTGAAGACCAAGTTAAGTTGTTTCAAGTCGATTTGCAACCAGACGAGAGTACTTGTGGAACTGCGATATGCCTTTGTCGATATTATATCTTTGGTTGCTGTCATAACGATGTTGCAACTAGAAAAAAAGGAGACATTAACGATCTAAACGACGTGGGAAAGACGTGGTCTGGTCGCACCTGGAGGCTGCGAATTGAAGTTCCGAGCGCATTACATTTGACGATTCGTTTGTTTCACGCTGTAGGTGACACGATTTCTCATAGAAAGTAACTCAATAACATAAATCAATATTACATATAAACGTCTTTTCATCATCACCGGCGGTCATCGGGCTACTGGAGAACATACGTAACTCTCGAGGACTCGACCCGGTCTTCGAGAGTTTTCATACAAATTCTTTATTTTTCGATCCTTTTATGGTTCCTCTCTAACGGGTCTTCTCTCAGGGTTTTAGGCTGCTACTCTGGGCAAGAACGGATCGGCAGGCTTCACACACCTTAGAAAACATTATATGTATACTCGTATAATCGTATAACACATTGTAGGGTATGCGGATTACTTCACAATCTTCCTACAAGCTGACGTTTGTGATAAGCATTGGTAACAGTAACTGTTTTAGAACAAATGTGAAGCGTACGAAGTTGTTTAACGGAACATTTGCATGTAGCACGCTGTGACTGCACTACGAATATTATACATGTTGAAATGTATGAAGCATCCGCTTTCGGTTACGTTCAGCGTGGAGCGCGGGCAGTCGCCGTCGCCACTTTATTTTTCTTATTTTTCCGAATATTGAACATAGTGATCGGACGTAATGACTGTTACATGCGTTAAGTAGAACGATTTCCATGAGTTCGTTTCTCACACTTCTACCTAATATTGCGGATTCAACTTTGTGATAGTTACCTAAGCTATACCTGATGTATTTACCGGTTAACGAGCAGGCTCAGTAATAGAAATTTTATTATAGTTAAGGAGTTATGGATGTCGATCTGATGCCGACGACGACGTGGACTCCTCGTAATACAGATGTTTCGACGAGCATCGAATCGATCATAAAAGCGGTGGACGCTAAGCGAGAGGTACTCGCATATCTGACTTGAACGATAAGGAATTGGATTAATGTCCAACCGACACAAACAGTCATCGTGTACTCATTGAGGTACGTCACATTCTCGGCAATAAAATTGGCACATATTGTTATGTCTAAACGCTGATCCGTAAAATGAATAGATGCACATACAGTTTTGAGTCATGTAGGCGCACAATGTACAGGACCACCATAAACGGCGGGTATTGGCCTGTAGTTTATGTACTGTCACAAAGTTGCTTAAATCAAAAACATCAACCCATTTAACGATAGTTAATGATACCATTTTTTACGTTCATCAAAGTTGGAGAAACCTATAAGATACAGCTATTTTCTTATAAAATATAAACAAATCATAAAAGAGGTTAATGAAAATATTTCGAAAGGCATGCGGCCGGCGACCGCAGAGCAAATAAAACATTAGTCGAGACCGGGCCCAACGATCTAAAAGCTCGAAGCCGAGAAATAGTATTAATTTGACAGATACCGCTCGTCCCCGGCAACAGCAGGTGTTCCTAAATTGTCCGTGATAAATATACACCATCAATATTGGAGCGGGACGGCCACCCTTTCACGGTTTATATTATAAAAGGTAATTGTGGTCACGATGTGTTTACCGGGCACTATTGCGGTCGCCAGGTTACGCCGTCTCCCGTTTGGTTCAAATATGAAATGTTATTCCCTCTACCGCCTCGCGTTGTTGCCGAAGGTTTTTTTGAGGTCAAGCGGAAACAAATCGCAAATGAAATGCGATGTTGTAAGTAGATAACGCGTGCAACCGAGTGGCCGGAAAACGTTATGTTTACTACACAATTTAGAATAAGTACATTTTGCTACAAAAATGTTTAGTGTCGGGGTCCGGTTAGACCGCGTTACAGGTATGTCGGATGATACGGCGACAGCGACTTACGTAACAGAATTTGTTGCGAAAATATTATTGAATAGCCAATAATACTGATCAATCGGACAGTTAAGTCGGCCACCTCAAGTTAAATCCTCAATTAAGTATGAGTGTAGCGTACGTGTCGATATAAAATGTAAAACATACGATTATTTCACGTGACGGAGCGAATTATAATATGTACTACAATTACCCGAGCGTTAATTTTCGAAAACCCGTCCGATTTCTTAATGGACGCTAGAAATGTCGAAGCCGTAAACATATTTCCCGCTATCGAGATACTATTGACTGTACACTTAGGTGTAGCGGTACAAGTAATAAAAACTGAATACGAAGTAATATGATACTGGTCTCGGGAGCAAAAATCGCAAATGAAGCAAACGAATGCGGGATATGTCATTAGGAATGTGACGAGGGCATTTACCGCAACGGAGCGTCGCGAGCGCAGCCCTCCCGGCGGACTTAGGCGCCGGCTATTTGTACGAATTACTGGGACTCGTCCGTTCAGCGCACGAACTCCTCTCGCCTTTCGCAATTCAAACGGACGCGGACGAGGTGTTTAATGTTTCAGTGAGCGCTCATATTTTAAGTACTATACACATAATAATTTATGTCAACGAGATTCTTAATCCGCGGCTATAAAGTGACAGTCTAAATAAATTAGTCGCGGCGGGTGAAAGGTCGTAAGAGCCGGGGCGGCCCGCGTCGCTTGTGCCGTTCGGGCGCGCGCGCTCCGAGAGCCATAGATCCCACGCGCAGGCGAGCCCGCGCCAAACTGGTAAGTCGGCTCTTGCGCAACTCGGAGACTACAGTTGGTTTCCAATTTTATGTTGACCGGTTTCGAAGTTGTCTTAGCCTTCTAATTTCGGCTCGTTTAGATTGGAAAATACACCGTCAAAGATATCGAAATGAAACTGCGCCAGGTGAGATCGGAGCTGACGGTTTCACTCGCGACGCCGACTACGATCTCGTAAGCATAGTGCACATACCAGTTCGTCGTTCATTGATAAGCTTCATCACTTTAAGAACTGTGCTATTCACTCTCACAAAATCATAAACATATAGACATAAGTAGGTCGATTTTGATTCCGCGAACGACCAAAATGAAAAACGGTAGGTACTCATCAACCTTGTTAATTAAATGTTATGTCGTATCGTTTTCCTGTGTACCGAATAGTGCAGCTGAGCAAGTGGCCACATTAAAAGGAGTCAAACTCAATTTGTAGAGGAAACAAGAGAGGTTCCAGTTGTAGAATATTTCGTACAATACTTAAATTGGTTGATAAACAATAAATGTATCGAAACAACGTCGTCCAAGCTCTAAAGTGTAAATCCAAAAAACGGGTTTGAGATTTGTCTCGTGACGACACAGTATCTATTTGAGCTTTCCCATGCCCCATGCACCTAGTGAGTACCTATTAGACGTGCAATGGATCACTAAACGCTTAACCAGAATATTTATTCACTCCGGTATTTATCGCTGAAAATTCCTATTCTTATTTATTACATGATAGGTAATGTTGTGATCCTACCTAATGGTGAGCGTAAATGCGTCCAAAAATGGCTCCACGAGTATCTAGATAAAGATTATTCGCTCATGCCTAGAAGAGTCCTAGGCTACGCTTGTCGCAGAGCATAACATTCTTTATGTAGAATAGTATCCACACAACAAACCTTATTCGAATTCGACCTCGAGGAAATGGCATTTCGCGATAAAAAATAATTTCACAATGTTTTTCAAACCGAGATAATATTTTAACACCGTTACGTCAAATTTATTGGCCATCGATCGATTATTTAGAGGTCGTCCATCCGCGACTCGTAATACTTGCAGATGAATCAACTAAGAAACGAAGACCAATCGTATAATGTCTATCTATAAATACATCTAAGATAACGGAAGTTTAAAATAGTCGATATGATTCTGAGCTAGACGTAACTATCGGCAATCACATTTTCAAAAGACCAGTCGAGTTACATATGAGTAAATATGTGTACCCACTTCTCGAACCTCGTTATAGAGAGGTCAATCGTAGTGAAGTCTCCTGAAGCGAAGTGTCTCCCGGCCAGCGGCGGGAGACGGACGGGAGCGTCGGAACGTTGCGGCGGCGCGCGGTGTCGCGGTGCGCGTGGGCGCTGTACAAATACAGTCCGCGGGAGTCCGCGCACAAATCAACGCGCTCGGACGTGCCGGCGCCCCCTGCGGCCTCGCGCGCCAGGGCTGTAGGTGCACGCGCTATGATACGACCGGACCGCAGACATCGTACACGGTCCGTACAAACGGGTACCCGTGCTCTCGCCTTGGGCGATCCGAACTGCACGAGGATATACATGAACATATGTATAATTTTTTATGTATTTTGAGGTTAGGTTAAGTTAGAGCCACACCACTTAGTTTCCTTAACCGAACGTTGACGAGCGCGCGCTAAATATATGTATGTAGTTGGTGTGATACGATCGTGTACACGTTCCGCTTTGTCTAGGGCGAATCTATCCCTTAATCGATATTATTACACATTCTCGGGGTCTATAAATTATATACAGAAACTATTCACTTTGTTAAAATTAATCTATAGGTGCTATATTACATCTTTTCAGTAAAGTCATTTCTGGAAGTCATCTTTTAAATACGCCGCCGTTGATGATGTTCACGGACTGACTCGCAGTAAAGTCCGGTATGTATATTTCTGTACAACGGGAGGTACGGTACCAGCCCCGGAGCCGCCCCCCGCGGCGACAGCGCCAACATCTCTCACCTTCAGGGCTCCGTAATGAACAATATAAATGTGCCGTTTGCTTTAACGACTGACCACTGACGTGACCCACCTCTTCTTTATGCTTTAATATCAGTCTAGAGAAAGCCGTATTTTATAGTGTTATCGCCTAAATATTTTCATTTTCGAGATCTATTCTACAACGCATTTTTGACGTAGCTTAAATGAGACCTTTTTTAATCAAATAATCATTCGCTACAATCTACGCGCGATTATTTCATAGCAGAACAGCGATGTCAGTTGTTCCGGTAAATTCAGTATCAGCCCTAGGGCTTCGCCCCCCGCGGCGACGACAGCGCCAACATCTCTCACCTTCGGACTCCGTAATGAACAATATAAATGTGCCGTTTGGTCCCGATGACGTCGGTGCCTTCGCCCCTCGTTCCTTGGTGATCTTCTGTTGTAATAAGAAATTAATAGTAAACTGCATATCACCTCCATGTTTTAGCTTTGGGTTTGTTTTGGTCGAGCTCAGATTTGAAATTAACCTTCTACGAACATCGTTCGTTTCTTTTGCTGCTATAGAGAGAACTTCGGGATGTATTGAGGAAACGTATCTGAAATATTTATGAAGTTATTGAAACGACCAAATCTCAACCTTTTCTTTTTTTACGACTGCTCGAGATATTATTAAAGACGATTACATACTTATAATAAACTCACAGCTGGTTTCTTGAACCCTTTTAATGCCTTTCACTTTCTAATTATTTTAATTTATAAGTTATTATATACAACGCGTTTGCGTTTTATCATATGAAATTAGATTTCATTAATATTTATTATAACGCTGTGCCGCCACGGTTTCTCCAGATCCTTCACGGTCGCCGCTTAATTTGTTTACTTCTACATGAAATAAGTATAAATTGGGTGAAGGTGCCCGAGCTAAGTGACCTTTACAGATCTAAAGCGTAGATTAACTTCCGCTATTAACACCGGCGATAAAAAATGCAGTAAAACGGAGCGGCCACGTAATCGAGCGTCCCTATAAATAAACGATAAAATCGTTAACATCCTTCGGTATAATTCTTTAAACGCCTGCCAAATTTCATCGCTTATTAACTCCCATGAAAATTGTCCTTTAAGAACTTTTTCTTATGGCTGTGACAGGACTATTATATTATTAGGATCGTTTTCGGTAATGATAGGGCCGGGGTGCGCGACCTCGGACCGCCGGGAGGGACTAATCGAGCGCGCCCACAAAAAACTTCGCCCACTTTATTATAGCCGTACGGCCGCATTATGAAAAGTCCGTTCGAGCCTCGTCGAGCGGACACTCGATTTGGCATTCCTTTACGGTGACCGGAGCTGCGCTTCGACTGCGAGGACTTCGCGGGTCCCGGACGCTGCCGCACGAAGAAAAATAAATTAGCTCATATCCTCATGTGCGCCGGTTAAAAGGAAAGGGAAAACGACACGCCGAGAGGGATGGCATGCGCGGCCAGTAACAGAAACACAATTCGGGAGATAAACAGACAATAGTGGTGGCAAAAAATGAAACCACGAGCGGCGCTGCGGGAATTTGGAAACGAAATTTGCGGATCGCATTTTGCGGATACTCTCGCGTGTTACTGCATTATTATTTAAGTCGGGGCTTTAAAAAATGCTTGTGATGGCCGGTGGTGTGTTTTTTGGAGGCGCGTGCGGGGCGCATAATTGGCGCTCCGGCTCGCGGCAGCGTGCGCTTTTTGCTTTACGAGATCGCTCGCCCTTTGACAATATAACGGACTGTAACATGTCTTACGAGTACGCAATTATATTATCTCCGCAATTAGTCGCCGGTAGAGGTCTCTCACGCCTCTTATTGATTTGTACCTCCGATCATGAAATCAGCAGATAATGATTGTATTAATCGTTGTTCTTTATTTATTTTACCGCTGTAATCTCGATAATTGGAATTCATTTTCATAGTAAATAAATTATTGAATATTCTTTAGAATATACCTATATAATGCACATTTGATAAACATTAGGAGCTTCGTCGGACCTACCTACGTGGAAGTTCTCAACTACGCTATCTGGTGTAATCGCACAATATCTTTGACCCTGCAAGGTTACGGTCGAAATATAATACAGGATATTTCAGTGAGCGGTGTTATTACTGCAGATCGTTACGCTGGTTAGTCAGGAGCGGGGTGCTTGGGTGGATTTAACTTCAATGTCATTGTTTAAGGCAAAGAATGATGTGATAATAATAAAGAACACGTTATAAGGACACGAGCACGAGCAGGTAAGAAAAGGGGTGAGACCCTAAGAGTCGAGCGTCGCTCGGAGCGATGGCTGGCCGCGCGCTGCTGCCACGGCAACTAATTTAGACGACGGGATCCTTCATATTGGATGATAACAGGAATCCCGGTGCGTAGCCGCGGGAGAGGGCTCTGCGGAGGGCTCCGTGGCCGGCTTTGAGCCACAACCTTGAAATCGAAATATTTGTATCGATATTTTAATTATAATATTAGTAGTCTAAAATAAGAGATTCATTTTTTTGAGATATCCCATCACCTGCGGTCAGTATCTAGTTGTTATTTAATTACCGAGTAGAGTGTTCAGCGTTTAGGATCATGTATCTCATATTTGTGACAACATTATCAATAGGTTCAATATATGTCATAAGAGATCGATCAAACGGTATGGAAAACGAAATTGCTGTTACTCGTACTCGTATAAATAGAGTGTAGAGCGAGCAGTCGGGGCGGTTGTCGATAAATGCATGGATCTTTTCATTTCTATTTAACGAGCAGCGGTTGTCTTTTAAAATAGTTGACCTCACACGCTCGCGGGTGCCGGGGGCAGGCCGTCCCGTCCGTCACATGTCATTGCGACACAATGGCATAGACTGCGCAAAAATGGCGCGCGTGTCGCCGCCGAACACAACAATGGATCTAAAAAACAAACAATCGAATAGAAATCGAAAACAGAGCTTCTTTCGAATGCGCCCGAACGGGATTTTGGAAATCCGGTTTTAATTTCGTCGGTTGGTTTCCCGCGAGCCGCCTCCGCCATTGTCGGGCTGACGGGCTCCGGGGACAGAATAACACGACTCCAATATTGAGGACGACAATGTAAAAAACGAACGATCGCGTTTAAATAACGCGAGGGCACCGTCGAGCGCGGGCCGCGGCGCGCCGGTGCGAGCGGGCGCCGATCGCGTCAAGCTTGTTCGGCCTCATCTTCTCGAAGGTTTCACTATTGCATTGTCGGTCGACATATTATCTGAAGGCAAATTCAATACATATTGTTTTGTAATGCAGACCAGGCTACAAGGATTTATTTATCAATCTGGTACATGATGATGATCATCATTTAAGGAATGAAGTCCGGCCAAAGCAAATAGTTATATTAATATCTATAATTTTAATTGTACTAATTCTTTATTAAATACGAGCTGAATCGGCTAACGTTGTTCTGCCATAAAGATCACGTGGACATTGCTAATTGGTAGTGGTGGTATTCGGTGCGACCCCCCCGTGCTATAGGTACTCGGGGCGGCGCGGCGGCGTTAATTTTTCAATTAAATTTGTTTCTATTGATTTTTTAAATTTGTAATATCTTTTGAACGGAACATCCGATTTGAATAAACTAAAAGCTAATTTACAGTTATTGAAAGAGTATTGCTTAGGAAATGATTTATTTGGATAAGGATCAGTGCAAAGCTATAGATAACTTGGTCTCATTTTGGTCGGAATTTCTATGTATTAATTAATTTTCAAAATGTTGAAAAGTAGATATAGTGACAAAACTACGATAGTTAGACATGCACTATCGCGACATTTTTTGTAGATATTGATATGTTCTTTAATATTGTAGAACATTTTTTTGTTTTATCATCAGTAGTTTTCGCAGCGCATGTGATGAAAGACATTTTATTTCCACCTCGGGTTACATTATTGTCGTTTTAGTAAGGATAGTTATTTTTTTCCTGTAATTAATATAGTCTATGTTGATCAGTGTTAATGTAGCATTGAAATGGTGAAAGAATTTTTGAAATCGGTCCAGTAGTTTTGAAATCTATTCGTTACATACTCTTAGAAGTAAAACCAGAAGCTATTTTTTAAAATACAAATTTAATATAACACTACAGACAATAATTTACAAAACATGAACCATCTTTGAATACAATTAACTTAATAACCAAAAACCTAACAGACAGAGCAATGTCGTAGAGATGTTGCGCCATTGATAGACGAAAAGCCAAAGAGACCGTGCCACCGCCGGTGCTGCCTTTTTATTCCTTTTCTCATACTCTTCTACCCTCCATCTTCTACAATACATACACACACGCACGTACAAATCTTTCCTCTTTATAATATTATAGTACAGATCAAACACAGTTTAGTTAATTCTTCCAGTTTCATCGAATTTCATTTCATAATACGAATTCAATCTTTGAAATACAAGTGTCTGTCTGGTTTTTTTTCATACAATTAACATAAACTTCAATCTCTCAATTGGAATTTCATATATAGCTTTCAATTTATTTTAAAATAATATTAAAAGTAAAAATATAGTGTGGTGGCGCGCGGGTCGGGGCCGAAGGTGTGCGCCGCGGGCACCCGTGACGTCACGCGCCTATTGTTATTGCCACAAAGTCGCCACGTCCGCACGCGCAGTGCGCCGGCGACGGGGCAGTAGGTGTACAGTATTGTGCTAATTAACTATATAAAATGGATTGTTAACAAAGTTCTGTATCGTCGTTTAACCTACGCTTGTAATTTTCCTACACCATATCGTAGAATGTCTCTTTATTGTATACACGACAGCATGTTTCATTCCACTTTATCACTGTACCTACAAATAGACCTATTATTGACAAAATTGTCGAAATCAAATTGATATCTTGTTTTCTTGAATGACAAAATATCGATACAAACTATTTTACTTGCACGTTTCTGGTATGCTTTCCGTTTAATATAATGTTAAAGTGATTGTTATCATTAGGTACATACTGGAACAGTGTGGCTCGGGCACAATAATGAGCAAATAGAAAAGCATTCTTGTATCGTAATCGTAATCGTTGATTTATTTATTCATTTTTAACATAACATACCGTCACGCCAGGTCCCTCACGGGGTAAGCGGAGGGCACATTTGAGATACATACAATTTTTAATACTCACATACTAGGTATTTATCTGACACATAGGAAAAACGGACATCAGTAAAGTTGCCATTTATACGTATTACAATGATCAAAGAATGTGTAATGTTTGCAAGGTTTTCACGACGAGATCATTATGTTTTTTTTTTATTAATAGACTTGCGTTTGCCTGTGAGCTCACCTGAGGGTAAGCGAGGTGCAGTCTAGGTGCAGCACGCTCGCACGAACCGCTAATTATGTCGAGTTCACAGAGCCGCTGGATGCTGTTCTATGAGTATTGTTATGCGGTCACTCATTATTATTATCAATAATCGATGTAGGTAGTGATAAGGCAAGCGGTCGCCGCGTCGTCGGCGGGGCGGGGCGGAGGTGGGGGTGTCGGGACGCAATGGGAGTGGTGGCGTACGGGCCAGAGGTCCGCGCCTGACCTCCGCCAGCCGCCGCGACACCGGCACAAAAACATTGGATGAAATAACCATTGTCGCTTATAGCTAGGTTTTTTGCTTACCTACATTTTGATATGCTTGTACGCTTATGATTATTTGTAATCCAGGTAGGCGAGTGTTTTCATTAGGTCAGTATACGCATACGAGTTTCCGTGGTACATTACTATGACAGCGACAGGGCAACATTTTGTTATTGGCTTTATTTCTGAAAAACAATTAGTTACAACATTAAACACGGTTATGGAACAAATTCGTTTTTAAACATCAGATAGTCGGCGGCGCGAGCTGACTTAGCGCCTGCTTATTGCGTTCATTATCTATGAAATTTATAAAAAGGCAGCTATAAACAGTCCGTACACGTGCATAACGCGATCGACATAAAAGATAATCGTAGATCATCAAGTCCTACTAGTTGACGCGACGCGCCGACTGCGGCGCACGGCGGCCCAAACGTGGCAAACGTTAGAAAAAGTGATCGAAAAAAACCCCTCACGCTAACAAAACATCGCTAACGCGACTCAGCAAAAAATAATCTTTTGGAAAGGTGAGAAAATCCGCTAATTAGCACGTCGCCGAGCGCCCTGCGCGCCGCCATTGTTCCATCCATTGTCGAACGGGCTTTATGAAAGCATAATTACCTTTTATTCAGGTGTTTCATTTTTTAGTCGGATCCTCGGCCGAGCTGCCGTTCGGTCGCAAGGTAGGTACGCCGCGCTTACGTCTCGATGAACGCCAATTATCGTAAAAACCGTTTGGCACCAAAGCCGTTTTTTACTTATTTCGATTGACATTTTGTCACCCTCGAAATAAAACAAGTCACGCTCGGTAATTGCGACTCCTCTCGAGAAGCATACGTAGCTGCGATACGACGGGTATTTAGCGCAGGAGCAGCTAAAGCAACATAATACACCCAAAACAGTTAAAATGTAAATAGCGATCCGTCAAAAGAAAAAAGTGTTTCGAGTGGTGCGCGATGGGCCGGCGGGCGCCGCGCGGTGCGCGAGCGCGTGCCGCCGCTACGCTCGCATAATTAATTCGTAAGAGTGACACCGAACCAGATACCTGCGCCGCTCCTATTGCCAACAATCCGGCGCATGCGTCGCTCAGGTGGATAAGCTTTATTTAACTTTTTTCGCCACCACTTCCCCTTTGCATAAATTAACATTTTTGCAATTGTTGTCAGTGGACCGCCTCTAAGTTAGCTTGTCGGTCAAGTGGATTAGTATTTTCCAGTAAATCTACAAACATAACACTCGCATCGGTATCGATGCGATTCTCTTTTACCGTACGATTTTCTAGTGTCTGTATTAAGACGGTCTAATCTCGAGTTTGTCCACGGTGTCTTTTATTGTTAAACTACTTACAGATCACCGATCACATTGTTATCTATCGCAATCATTCTAGCGATGCTGTAGTCGGTTTCAAGGGAAAATAAATCATAATTGTTTACTATTGAGCTCAATCTGTTACATCTAAGGATTTCGGTAGTATCTCAGTAGCACTGAATATGCTCGACAAATTTGAGTTCAATGTGATGATGGTTAGGGTTGTATGTTTGTCGAAGGCCTCACGCGTAGATCTCACCTGGTGGCAGCTGGGCGTATTGTGCGCGCTCATCACTTGTCTCGGCAAAGGGATGCGCGCCCATGAGAACTAACGGAATCCTGGGAATGATGCTCCCGCGGCCAGCTCGCCGCACGGCGCACAATGGTAACGCGATATGTTTCTTGCACAATTTTCAAAATAGAGCAAACGTATTAAATTTTAAGTGCATTTCTGTAGAACTTTATTTTGTAAATACAAGTAAGTCACTATCATAATATATTGAATTCGGAATCGTGTATTCCGAATACCAGCACATGCATAATAAATGCAAATATGATGCAGTCGATTCTGTTAACATTGTATGTCGATGGTATTTTATTTACCATCTAAACTACTGTCCGTAGAGCAATTCGCGGCGTAACGAACGCCAGTTTTCGGTGTTTACATCGCAGCTATCCGTAGCGTGGAATTTTAAAAATTGTCGTGTACCATTTTATTCCCCACGACTTTATGTTAATGGGTGAAGTATTCACCGTGTTTTCCTCTATGTTTTTTTAAGCGGTCAGTTTGATGGGAAAGAAATTATAATAAAAAAGACACGTTTACAAAGACACGACCGTCCGCCCGGTGCGTCTTAGCGATTTTCTAATAGATCACGGGCATTAATAATACTGCGGGGACTGGTTCTCGTGAGATCCGTTAGTAGTTTTATGTAAATTGTTTGGTTTATGGCAGCTTCTAGTTTACATTCGAATGCTTTACCGAAATTAGGACTCGGCGACGGTCCCGCGGCGCGGCGCCCGTCGTCTCTGCCAATATATGAATCCACAAAACGACATAGTCAATTAAAATTATAGGTGAAACGTTTATCACGGGATATGTCACATAATAATATGTCACTTTCTGCCTACCCCGTTAGGGACCTGGCGTGAAAGTATGTTGTTGTTGTTGTTGTTGTATGTCACAAATTATTTCAAAAAATATTTACATAGTCACGTGTTTGTTGTACAGTAAATGTTCGCTTTTATGTAAAATGGTCAAAGTTATTTGCAAATAATAATATTGATGATATAACGACCGAAACAGTTTTTTCAGCCAAAACCGAAACTTACTTAAATTATATTAAGAATTTCTAAATATGTAATGTTATTTTCATTTTATAATGTCATAAATAGTGGTCGGAATTGCGGAGCAATTCTGAGTGTTTTCATCATAAACATGGATATGCCAATAAAATTGTACAGGAATTATATAATTCAGCGCGATAATTGACGAACACTCGAGTTTCGGTTATTTTCTGTCCTATACCGAACCTAATGCCGAAACTGGCCGAAACCGAACTTTCGGTCGGTCATTAATAAAAGTAAGGAAATACGTTAATATGAGATTATTATAGAATTACCTTTTATACAGAAATGATTAAACGAGCTATTACTGTATTATGTTCCAGATATCGGATCGTTTGGCATTATGTTTTATGAGTACACTGGTGGCATTTCAATGGTACGTGATGGAAGACGCTCCGCGCCAGGCAGGTGTCAGCCGACCGTCGAATTACGACATCGGTTAATATCAATAAAAGTAGAGAATGTGTAAGAATTCTCAATCGGTAAGTATGGGGGCAGATGTGGCGGTGTATGGGAACCGCGCCGGCTCGGCTCGCGCGTTACCGTTGCGCGTATAAAGTGACCGTTCAATAAACATGATTGTCGCCATAAAAGAATTCGATTACTATGCACCATCTCGCCATTGTGGGGCTAGGGAAACGTTGCCCAAACTAGTTTGTGACCAAACGTGCGATCGCATAGAGACACAATGTCGAGATTACCGCGCAGAACCGGATGCTGCCTCTCCCGGCCGTCGATAAAACGGTCAAACACTATAAAACCAGCCCTGAGACGCGTTTTTGTGATCGCTAGCGCTGACCGCCCTTTCAAATCCCAGCTCGCGCGTCATTCATCACGCGCGAGATGAAAGGAATTTGTATAATCAGCTGATAGGAGACGCGGCTCGGCGGCTTCTAACGGTCCACATTTGATCAATTATCCGATCGCGCACCCCTCGCCCTTCGGCCCGCGCTCGATCTAACGCTTTTTTAGCTTTCATAGAAATGGAAAGCTAACCTGTTTTATTTCAATAACATCCACGGTTAGAATTACGCCAAGATCCTGTTTAGGAATTTCCGTTGTAACGAGAGAGGAGCACAATGGGTACGCGCGGAGACAGCGGAGGACGCGCCGCGCAGGGCCGCGATGGTATCGCGTATCGTGAACTCCGCGCCGATGTCTAATTTCCAATACAATGGGCGTAAAAAACTCGCTTCAAATAAATGTGTCACAGTGCCACCCTCGGGGCACACAATGGACAAAGGAGTCCTCGAGCGGCGCATTTAGCGGGCCACAATGCGGCTGCGCCCACGCACTTTTTGTTGCGCTTTGTGGGCGCAATCGCGCAGGAAGATCGACCCGATCGCATTTAGTAGACACGTGTGCCCGCGTCGAATCCTACATTATGTAAATGACTGTTCTCTAGGTGAAAGTTGAGAAGGAAAAGTAAAAGTCGGCCGGTAGACGTCGCATCTGCCAGATATCATATTATGTTAATGAGGCGCGGGGGCGGGGGCGGGCCGCGAAGGGTAGTCGCGATCGCGGACCCTTATCGCGCTCAACACAATGCTCGATAAGGAAGGATTTTTTTGAATAAAAAAAGTGAATCGTCCTTTGAGACGCGCTCGTTTGGCTCCATTTATATATGCACAATAATCTTCAACAAATCGGCCAATCTTTTGTGACAGTCATTGTGCCGCTGTTGTTGCTCGTATCGGTGCGTGTATTATTTGTTTGACACGCATCTTGGAAGCGTTTTAACATGTGAATGATTTATGTTCCTTTCACTGATTTATCAGTTGTATTAAGCGACTTGTAATTTTGAATGAATTTTGTCAAACTTAAACGAAGATAAGAAGAGTATTATGTGAGAAAATATTGCTCTCGAAACGTACCACGCCCGTGACTCGACCCCGCGTGTGGACGTTACTTCGACGAGGGCTTTAACGAACATTTATGAAATGGTAATTTAAATAACAAGGAAGGCTGTACAATCGTATAAGAAATTTTATTTTCGACACCAAGTCTTACAGAAATGTTCGATACGGAGGAGTGCCGCTCCGCCGCGCCGTTAGCGGGAGGACGGCCGCGAACACGGCCTCCGGAATTGAGCGGAGTGCGGCGGCACGTAAATCGTTTTTAATCATGTTTCTGATCGAATCGCCGCGATAATGATCTTCGATTAGCGCGCGCCGTAAGTCAGCCGCGAGCCGCGAGCCGCGGCTGCAGCGCGCCGGCTCGACCTGCCTCTCCCTTATATGAAACATATTTCAAAAGAAGCTCGTCAGGTACACATGTAGCGCAGTAAAGTGGAATTCACAAACGCCTAGCTTCCTTCCTTAAAATATTTTCCCTTAAAAGCGATAACTTTGCTTAAAAGTCTACGAGCGGTGTGGTGATGTATCAAAAATTAACCGAAACTCTAATATCTACAAAAAATGTCGCGATAGTATATGTCTAACTATTTTAGTTTTGTCACTATAACTACTTTTTAACATTTTAAAAGTTGATAGAAATTCCGACCAAAATCAGACCAAGTTATCCGTACCT
>DWDX01000258.1:0-31221 GCA_018245675.1 Agara michaeli
CGCCTTCCCGTTCTAAACCCTGGAAAAATTTATTCAAGTTAAGGGGCCCCGGAAAGAGAGAACGCCCAGCCGGGGCCGGGGGGGGGGGAGGGGGGGGGGGGGGTTCGTCGAGCGGAGCAAGTGTTTGATCGGAAGGACTTCACCGTTTGTATGCAGGCGGCTGAAGCGCGCTACAAATATTGATGCGGTATAACTGGATGCACTTCGATCCGCAAACGGGCCGCTGCCTCACTGTCGCCCCACGCTGCCCCGGTGTGAAGTGGCAAGCGACCCGCTGCAATATCAGAAATTGTCCGGTTACGACTGGCCTCTTGGTCGAGTAGTTAGAGACTCTGACCGCTACAACCTGACTGAAGATCGTGGGTTCCATTCCCACCGAGAACCAACATTTGTGTTAAGCACGTTCGTTTGTTCTGTGTCTGGTGTAATCAATATATCAGGTACATAAGTGTTGTTTAGTTACGGTTTATGTATGTTTAGCAGCTCTCCATTTCCCATAACAAATGCATGTAGGTACCCAATATGGAATCAGATAGCCGGGGGTGATTGTCCTAATTATTGTTACTATTGTTTGTTAGAAAGGCTTTTACAATGTAGTACTAGAGTTGCTGTGCCGATGGTGCGCTGCAGACATACATACATACATACATACATTCATATGTGGAATAAATAAATACTATACATTATAATGTTTCATTCTCGGTGAAAGGCCGTGCTCTTGAAAGGCTGTTATTGGTTACGTGTAGCTTTCGTTCCATTACCGAATGACTCAAGATATTTCACGATAATACTGAGTCGATTTATGGACGAATAACGATATAATAAAACGTCTAAACTTATGTTACAAAGCGTTCATTTGCTTTTGAAGAGGAAACAGAAACCGGTGAATGGTCGCTAAAGATAAATTATTAATGGAACGAAAAGAAGCGATATAATATAAACGTTTCTTTTTCATGTAGAGCTATTTATCAATTATTATAAAAGTTTGAACCTCGTAAAGCTAAGTCCTGGCGAGGCTCCAAAGCGACACAATTAGGCATTAGTGCGGAGTTGCGATTACGGCCGAAGTGTCCACATGCTGCGTGGAGGTGCCCTGTGCTGTATGCTGACACTGGTCCCGTCTGTGCTAATTAGACTGCGTGCAACATTTTTAGTAAAGGACATGACCTCGACCGGTCCGAGTGTATGTATCCGTTTCCTCGCAGCCTCTACACTATTTATCGTAATTTAACAAACGAGGTATCGTTGGAAGCGTATGGACTGTCCGTCGGCCGGGCTCGTGTGTTCGTGCGCTCGTATCCTAACAAAACAATACATTTTAACGGTAGTAAGCGAGCGTAAGCTTTAGGACAAAGTCACAGGTAAAAAGAAAATACCTACGTGTGCAAGACCCTGGCAATGCTCTAAACGTCTATTAAATACATTAAGATATATAATATATAAATTAATTATTAAATAAATAATCGATTAATATCCATTTTACACATAAGATTCGCAGATGTGAATATATTCTTGTTTTATACTTTGAGCTTCATTTGTAGAAGCCGGGTTTTAATTTTGTACTTTTTATGTTTCATTGGTAGAGAGTTTGAATGTATAATTATAAAGATAAGTATGTTTTAGAAATGTATATAAGTAGTCTATCGGCGGTGAGGTAACCATACCGCGGGCTGGAACTAATTTGGAATCAGGTGGCCGCGTTCGGAAATGCCCCTGTTATTAAGATATCATTATATCCAGATTATGTCCCATATACTCGTACTTCAGTGACAGCCGAATAAACAAGCTCATGTGTTCAACGGTATTCCATTTGCGTAGTAAATGGATCATACTACGGACTGAGCCTCGTGTCGGGTCTTCTAAAGAAATCTGACGATAGTCCTAAATAAAGAACTGCCTACATTCATACCGACTGAGATAACATCAGAAACGAGAGACGTTCTGTTTTCAAATATTCATGATTTAGGGCCACCGGAGACGGTTGACTGTTGGTTCATTTTTTGTGTGAAGAGAGCAGGAATACAAGTGGCGGTCACCAGTGGCCACTGCCGCCCACGGATATGTGCCGCCAATGTATCTACGGCTGAACGAATGATACTGTTGGTATGAATTTAATTGGTGATTGTTGTTAATAAGATCCAGAGGGCTAGTATTAATTAGTAGGACAGCAGGAATAGGTGTCTTAGCAATATTAGTCCCATTAGTAATATTAGTATAAGTGCGGTTAGTATTTGTTCGTTTTCGCCCCATCAGAGGTCGGTCACAGATGGAGTGCTACTCTTGAGAACCGAGATAGTAGCGGCCTTCAGACACAGCAGGCCGGCATCCAAACGCTGCAAATCGAAACACAGACTGTTGTAGTAACGACTGCTTTGCAAACACTTCTCTACTTTTGCTACTTTGTTTACGTAAAAAAAATAACAGTCCTGTCCTTGTTATCCTGTAGCGAATTAGTAAGAATTAGACTAAAAAAATGGCCAGATTTACAAACAACTAACTTCCAAACAAGTAACGTAACTAAATAACAGTAACCGCCTTGGTCACGCGGCTGCAAACCTCCGCGGGCGACAGCTGCCTGGCTATTGTTATTCACTTCACACGTAAAGGAAATTTCAATTTAATAATTATTACATTTAACACGTCACAAGGCTTTTTGCTACACGAGATAACCCAATCCGTTGTTCAAATATCTGTCGACCGGAAACCCAACCCGGAAGTCTTCCCGTCTGCCACACTGCGGGGCCCGCACCGTATCGGCCCGATGACCCTTGTAACAATAATCTTACATTTTTATATAATATTTTAATATACTTTATTTATTACTAGAATATTTTCAAGATATTCAAACACTTCATGCAGTACTTAGGGAGCACTCTACGTGTACACCGTACACTCTACGTTTCCCTCTGTGTTTTTACACACACACAAGTTGACAGAGATATTTGCATTCGGTGCTTACTGCCTACCTCGTTAGAGACCTTGCACAACGGTATGATAATAATAATAAAAAATCTTAATTAAAAATATATAAATTTG
Source organism: Agara michaeli (assembly GCA_018245675.1). Lineage (NCBI taxonomy): Eukaryota > Metazoa > Arthropoda > Insecta > Lepidoptera > Hesperiidae > Agara > Agara michaeli. Next base: position 3,037 of record DWDX01000258.1, read on the forward strand.
TAAACTCGCAGGTACTCGCCAGAATTTGAACCCCAGATGTATGGTGGAAGCGTGACATTTTATCCATCAGGCCGTCTCTATTACATGCAGTAGTGTAAGAGCGAATATTTCATTTCGTGCAAATTTACTGGTTCGGTGGAAACTGTTTACAATCAATTTTCTATCCCCAACGTTAAATCATAAATTTGAGGTTACTCTTAATTTTTTTTTTTATATATATAGCCACGCGACAGACGACCGTGTGCTGCGGGCCTGCAGGCGCCTGTATGCAGATCACGCCCCGATACATACGGGCAGAATAAAGGGCACGGCGTATGTGAATATTCATATAATTAATTTGAATTAAATTCAGCTCATTTAAGAAAACTTCCAGACGGAGCACTGTATGCAAGAGAGTCCCATTCTGTATAGATTTTTCGGACAAAGTTCTCAGATCACTCAGATCACTCTTGGTGAATAAGATAAGCACCTTATTTACCGAGAGTGTTGGTCGTAGATTCTATTCCCACTTATGACCGACATTCGTTCGCTTAGTATCTGGGTGTAATAAAAATATCTACAAAAAATTATGTATGTAGTATGAATATATATTCACGGTAGCTACGGTAGGTACACGTGCACCGTAGCACAGACATTTAATTGCCTAATTTGTAAGCAGATGCATATGTGGAATTTGCCCAATCATTTTTATTCAATATTAATACTCTAGATGTCCTGATCTATCAACCTGTCTCCAAGGCGACAGGTAAGATTCTAATTGCCACCGCTCTGAGCATCACAGACGATTTGTAGATTTTCCCACACTTAGCACTCACTACTTACTTATTACTTCCGACGGACGAAAGCTCCCCTGCGTGTTCTAACGGTTCTAACACACTTCCGTCATACATATGTATAAGGTTCTACCACCTTTACGTTTCCAAACCGAACGTCTTTTATATATCAAGCTAATTTATCGTTCTGGCATGTTGCAACCACATTTAATATAAGATTTAATGTAAATGTTTGCAAATTTTTGTTACCATGTGCTTTTAATGTCCAAAATGATATTGTACTTATAAATCGCGGAGTTTAGTGAGCAAATGTCACTTTAAATTATACAATAATAATATATATTAATAAGCAGTTCAAAAATCCATTTTTAAATGAAAAGTTAAAAAAATATTTTACCACAAATTGTGTTTCTTGCAATTTCACATGTGACAAAGGAATAATCAATTTATAAGAACAAAGTAAACGACATTACATAGCGGATTGACTCAGTACACAATGGAACTCGTAGACCGCGGTCGTAGACATGTGTAGCTCACTACGGCGTAGCACTCCACGTAGCCAATTAATTTGTACAATATTGCTCCCACAATGGCCTCTAGCGCTCTAGTATCTTCTCATACCATTGTTCGGAACGGTTTGGGAATAAACTGGGAACCGATAATTAATTCTAGTCGATGCTGAGTGAAGTGGGGTGTAGTTAGATTTGTTTTGGACAGGCTGCGGAATGGAACGAATTATTTGTTTGAGGGTATGTTATTGTGAGTCAAAACAATTTAATATATACGCATATTAAGGCCTGCATTTTTCAATTTTACGTTGTATTGCTTTGACTAATACTTTTTTATACTTACCTGTAAATAGCAGGGCTTATAACTGTTTAAGGCTTTGTGCGGTACGGATAGGCAACTGATTGAAATTCATTCAAAATTAAACGTAAATAAAAAAAGATATATGGTTGTATATGAAATTTAATAAAATCGTAAAAAAGCATCTAAAACATATTTAATTGTACCTCGCACGAATCTTTGTATTATAACTAATGAAACAAAATTACTTCCAATAATTAAAATACAAAAGTAAATTAATTTATTCACAAATACTTAACGTCCTGAGCTAGAAAGCGGTACAATATACAATTCCCCACTAACTCTGCGGTCAAACTTACGTCCGAGCAATATATATTAGACAGCTTTGTACAGATTGGAGTGTCCCCGTGCAGCCTTTGTCTCAGTAGACCTGTACATCTCTACGTAGTGTTAAGGTAGAGACACCAATAGTCGTTTGTAGAGCTGTAAATATTACAATTCTCTGTGCACTAATATTCAAAGTATATTTCTATGCGCAAAATAGAACTTTTGGTTATTCTAATTAACCTCAAAGTCATTTGCACTTCATGGTGCTACAAAATACTTCAACAGACTTATATAGTGGTAACAAGTGGTTAAAACTGTAAATGGTGAGACACGCGAGAGCAGACCGCAATAGGTTTTATTTAATAGTAGGGATCGCGATCGAGGCTGTAAATCTGACAGCTATGTATGTTAATTATATATAACATGTTATTGTATATCGTGTCAATATCCTTTATAACTCTTACATATAAGTGTCAAATATAACTTTGAATAAAAAGGAAATTAAAAATCTATTATTATTATGACTAGTCTGCCCTCATAATAGTCAATTAGCAAAGAGCAGCGGCTACTTGATGCTGGACGGTCGTGGCAGCCATTCCGCCTTCCTTGCACACCTGTCCTCATGCAGCCTAAATTAGCTATATATATACCTCTCTACACTTGGTTATCTGAATTTGAAAAACTTTTGTTACATTTGCATTCCGTACTATACCAAATACTTTAATTGAGATTTATGTTCTGAAAATTAAAGCCTTATTATTATTTTCACTAATGAAACCCCTGTATGGCCCCACAGCATCCGTCTTTGTGTTCTGATAGTAACATAGTGACAGCGACGCCCATGTACACATAGTCAATAAATACAATAATGTATAGATTTCGTTCGCATGCAGTGTGCACGCGGTGTTAAAGCAATGCGCGATGAAAGTAGATTTTGTGTGAATGTGTTTGATGGAGCCGTTCATTCGCTCTTCCGTTCTGAGTATTAGACAAAAGCTATTCCCAAATTCGCACACATCACCTCGCCGAACGTATCTAACTAAAGTCCTATTTGAAATCAAAAGCATACGCGATACAATTGGGCTTCATGTATGTATATGAATTCAGGCGTACGCCTGCACTAAAATAAAAGTAATACAAACTGCAGTCGGTACCTTTTACTGCTGCCGATGAGGACGTACACGAGTTTTATGACGTTAAGTGGTCAGAATCGACTCTAGTTATATGTTACATTACAGAAAATGGTAGCGTTCACTGACATTGAAAGGGAGGGATACGGTGTTCCCCTCTCCTATCTCCTTCTAGGTGTTCCTAGAAGCCTGTTCAGACCAGAACACACGCTCCATCTAGTGTCAGTTGAAATTCAGATTTTATTTCGAGTGCAAATGAAATGTGTACACGCAGGAGCAAGCAGTTAACATTAGACGGCGTGCAGTCACGTCGGATGTCTCTGTAATATAAAAACGTGAGTATCTACAAAAGTAACCATTTACTGACGTGACTCAAATGTCGTTCGTATATTAGGACCGCGCGCGTCACGTGCGCGTCGCGTGCGGCGGCCGGCGGACGTTATACATATGAGATTCCAATTAAATTGTATTAAACATGAAAATGTTCTTTTCAATTTAATATCACGTATGTAATATTTCAATTTATACATAGGCACATACGGTCACGCCCGTTTCCCGTAGCGGTCGGCGGTATCTAAGGATTGCCGCCGGCTACCGTGCTGACAATTCTCACTCGCATGTTTTACTTCATCAAAATCCTCCAAAAAAATGATTTCTCAAAATAATTAAAAGAGATCATTTATATTTGCATTTATACTCTTTACAAATGCAATTTAAAATATAAATTGCCCATATATCTATAATAAATACGTGCATTAGTAGGTTCGGTTGTTATTTTTCGATTCCTATTGAATTGAAAAGACAAATTGCAAAATAAATATAAGACTCTTCCGTCACAGCTGCTAGCGATAACTCTAATCTGAATCGCATTGTAAATAATACGTGAGAGCTTTGTAAGGATGCGTGTAAGGATTTGAATCTAGACCCCGGAGCGGGTCCATCCATCTACCTTGCTATTACTGCTACGGTTTATAGCTTTAGTTGATATGCAAGTACTAGCTCTTCAATGTAATATTCTAACTGAACATAATAAACATAGTTTGTGATATGCCAACGCCACGCGGCAATCGGCTTAAGATTACTAATGTGACAATAATTTCGAACAACGTTACATTGATATGTGTACGGAGATGAGTAATACCGCATGCATTTCTTAATATCTAACCGTATTACTTTTATTTTACGGATGTATTTCGATCGAAAGAGCAATTCTGTATCAAAACGCACTTAGCAGTAGGGTCCCGGAGCACGGCCCCGGCCGCCAGCGGCGCCCACAGATTATGTTTTCTCTTTCGAAATTACCTTCGCTTAGATACATAATGCTACAAGACGTAATATACTCACTGTAATAAAAGATTAAAGGACATGATGACATTGTCGAGTGAAAAATTTGTACAGTGTGATTTTAGCTCTAATAAAATGCTTATAAATTATATTACATATTGGAGCAGTGACAGCCCAACGGTTTGAATTTTAGACTCCCACCCCAGGGCCTGGCCTAAATCCTGGCGCGCACCTCTGAGTTTATAAAGATAAGTGTGTTTAAAAAGAAATGCGTTTTATGGCTTAACATTTAAATATCATTCGCTAGAACAGTGAATGACATCGAGAGGAAACCTGCACACCTTAGAGTATGTTATAAAATGTATAACGTTTTCTGCACTTGGCTAGCGTCGTAGACTATGGCTACAACCTTCTCCCTATGAAAGAAGACCCGCGTCCAGCAGTGAAACAATAAAAACGTAACATCACGCCTGTAATCCCCTAAGGGGTAGGCAGAGGAGTGTAGTACACCCCCACAATTGTCCAGTTACGTTTGAGTCCCACAATGGAATAGGCGGTGAGCCTATTGCCATGCACCGAGCATACATCCAGACTCCGAGACACTGTTAGAAATTCTAGATTAGAAAAATCCAACAGTACCCAACCCGGGTTTTGAACCCAGGACCTCCCGATCGGCAGTCGCGCTAGCAACCGCCCGACCAACGAGGCAGTCAATTTTTGATTATAATATAAATAAATTGTAAACTTGTTACGAATAAATAATTGATTAATTATCGAAGCCGAGTTGTTAATTACAAAATATTTTGTTTATGCAGTCAACGTGGATTTTCATTTACATATTGAAGGAATTTCGAAAAACTTAACGGAATTTATGAATTATGTATTTTTTCTTGTTATTTTTGTACAAATAATGTTAAACATTTAATTACTTATCTAAATCAATTTCTTCAAACAAAGTGGCAACTTGATGATATATGGTTTTTGCAACGTATGTCCAACAGTATTCATTCTCAAAATAGACTAATGAGATTGCCACAACCTCAATCAAAACAATATTAGAACTGCTCAATAGTAACTGAAAATTTTAATAAAGTCTATCCAAAATGTAGATCGAAGATTCATATCTCTGAGGGTTTAAATTATCTCTGTTTTACATTAAATGATCGGCGAAAACGTGAAAGTTCTAAGTTCAGTTAAATCCAAGATAATAATATTACAGCGTCTAGACATGTAACATCATTTGCATTGTTGTTAAAAATATAGCTGTTTCTTAAAAAAAATGGCTACCACAAAACTACCAAGTGCCGTTCTCGTAGATTTCGTCGTAAGGACGCTGTGATTCGTAATTTTCATTATTGTTTTCATTCAAATGTAAGACTAGTATCTATTAATGAGGCTTTATAATAAGGCTTTATGCTTACAACATATGATTGCCCTGTATTTTGTCAACAGAATATCTGAACAGACGCATATGAAAGACATCATGATGAAATCACTCATATAGCGCGCGACGCGATTATGTGCTACGTTTGCAACTGTTTCTCTTGGTTGTTGGATTTGATTCATAGGTTTGTAATGAATAATAATATCTGACGACTACCGCCCACACTGACGCCCGATGCCAAACTAGACAGAGCTTGTACTGTGGATACCGAATAGATCAGAAACATACATATGGCATGCTTATTGGAATACTGACTTAACTCAAAAAAGACGATTTATGGGAAATCGCAAAAGAAGATCTTGCAATGAGGCCTTATCGTACTTGTTGATGAATAAAATTAAAACTAAATTATTATATTATAAGTGCTATTATATATTATAAGTGCTATCATTTTGTTCATTTGATTAACTATCTATTAGATCAGAGTAAAAAAAGATCTCTGTATCTGTACGTAACTAATTTTTAACTTATCTCTTAATGAGTCAGTGTCCATTAAGCATGCGATATGTAAATCTCTAATTACATACTTATCTATGAAGACCATTTCAAATCAAGACACAGAAATAACACACCGATTCACTACAATCTAAAATATACTCATTAAACTCTGTATGTCGGATTTTACAGTGTATTTATTTAATACTTATGTATTCTTTAATAATATTAAACTTAAGCCATAATTTGATTCAATATTATTAAAGACCATATTTATTGGAAATTAATTTCATGTTTATTTATATATGAAATGCGGCGGCCACATCATACGAGGCGAGATGCATTCGTGCATTTTTCAACTTCGATAAAAAATATCTTTTTTCAAATTTATTTTCCATTACCCTGACGAGAACGCCCAAGGTATTCTGCTAATAACATATCATATTATTCCTCGTTTCCACAACGATGCATCAAAGTTGCGATGGAGCTAATGAAACCGGCTACCGACCGAGTTAGTACTAACGAGCATGCTCACCCGTCTATACGGCGGAATAATTGATCAAATTTAAATACTTTCGTCATATATTTCACCATTGAATTAAATGAACATAAATCCAGACCCATGCAAAAACACATTTTTATAATGAAGCGTGTGAGTGAATGCTAAAATTAGAATCTACTTTTACAAGACATACTTATTTTCTTAATGCATACCCAAAAGTGTTTGATGTGCGACAATAACCTAAATTTAGCGGTGAGATCTGAGAATTGTACCCAAATTATACAGAATTGCCTGCAATTTAGTATAGAGCCGAATCAACCGCATACTCACAGTCAGTAATAAACCAATGAGGTCATGAAACTCGTGAATACATCATGTCTTTCACGAATTGTTATGGCCAATGTTTGCTTTTATTGGGTGCAATACCATAATATCCAAGTCATTTTCCCCTAACAACCTGATCTGGTTATTACGGAAGAATCATTGATTGACAATAAATAATGTTTTCATTAGATATGGCTGACGCACTCTTTGCAACATTGAAAAAGCCGTTGATGTTCACATTGCTATACTTTACAAGATCTACAGGACCTTTTTTTTAAGCATCTTACAAATTACGATTGCCTCCTGCGAGTGTGGAAAAGCCAATATTGAGTCTTGTAACGCCACGTTTTGTTTAACGCCCGCAATTTTGCGTTGTTTTTTAACTTTAGTCTAAACTACCAGGCCATCATTGCTATGACCTATAAAACATATACCATACTGTCTAAAAGAATGCAATAATTTGAACTGTAAATAAAAATGCAACCATCATTAAATACAATCCATATACTACGAAAAAACAACATACATACATTCTGTGTAATACATTAAAGTAACAGTCGGTGAGGCAACATAAGGCTGCTTCACAAGTTTCTCCATTACGTACACTATTTGTTATATTAGTCGTTATTGCTTTTATTTCAGAATCCTCACATTCGGCCTGGCATGTTTCATTGTGTCTGTCATCTGTTTCGGGTCCTTCATCACAGTGCTCGCCGGCATCGCCTACGGATACAACTATTCACTCGCCGAGTTCCTAACATTCACCAGTTAGTATTGTTCCGCACCTCGTCTTACTTCATCACACTCATAGTCCTTTTCACAAATTCCTTCTTATTGTTACAATTTGCATACAATACCTAACTGTATATAGCACAGTAATATTTTAAGTAAATATGCTTGCAAAAAGCTGATTCCACATTTGTACGAAATTTAAATTTGGAGCTCAATAATTTGTTTGTGGTTTTTAATTAACCGAACAATCTCATCTCGCATAAATCACCCCAAAACTTATCTACGGTGTAATATCTTTGCAAGTAAACGTAGCAACACAAGATTAATTTACTACTAATACAAGCCCGTGAAGCAATATTTTTAGCTATACCTATATAATTTAATTTTGCAAAAAAAATGTTTTTAAATCTTTTTCAAATAACCTTAGCAATGAGTAAGAAACGAAATAGAAAATACTCTCAATTTGCACTGAGTATAAAACCATGTAACTAAGACGTCACGTACGAACTGAAATGACTTTGAAAGTATTAGAACGAATACATTATTACTTAATATAGTTTCATGAAAAAAAATTGTTTAATATATTTAAATACGATACATTATGTATTGATTATATACATATTATTCATAATAATGTTAATTTATAAATTGCTTAACATCGATTCCTCCGTGAAAATTAAATAACCCCTAAATTGTAGGAAAAGTTTCATGCGCACATCTTTCATATATGAATTGTCGACTGTCGACCAATGTATTTTTTGTCCTAAAACCGTATAGAGGATGTCGCGAGCGAAAGCTGGTCGCGGATGATATTTTAAAATCTCATCTGAACAACACGATACGACGACGTTAACGTTCGTATCACATGTGACTATCGACTGCATTGGAATTTCAAAAAGAAAATTGCAAATATGACGCGAATGTTGAACGCGTCTGCAACGTGTAGTAAACTCGCGTACCTAAGAACGGGGTCTGAGCCATTTCACTTTTATGTTGTCTATCTCATTTTACGTCACTAATACTACCAGTGAACTTTCAATCTCATCTGGAATACATTGTATAAGTTATTTATTAAAATTTTCTCAGCTTAAACAGAGTATCGTTACGGCTATGATTTTTGTTTCAACTTTTGCATTGTTCCATTGTTGGGCACAGATCTCTTCTCGTGGTATGAAGGTTTCAAGTGCGTGTTGGCAGACTACAGACGCCTCCGACAAAGTTCTATATCTCATAAAATACTCTAAGGTGTGCGGATTTCCTCAGAAAGTTTACCTTCATCGTTACAGCGAGTTGTATTTAATTTTTAACTTTGTAAAATCAGCTGCAAATTTATTTGTTGACAGAATCTGATGTAACGGTGTACATGCGTCGTGGACAATTTTATGATAACCCCGACCTAGTGGTGGGCGGTAGCAGAAGAATGGCAGATGGAGTGGATGGTGAGTACCTTTTTTAACAATAATGGAGGTGGGGTTCAACGCGCGTTCAAATTTTATATGAATAATATATGTAATTTGATGTTGCAGCGTTCCCTGCAAATATACCCTCGGAGTACGAGGAACGTGACTTTGTTAATAAAGAATCGGAACCTCTCTCAGATAAATGGTTAAAAGACGATGATGCAAGACAATATGCGCAAAAACTTACAAAATACTCAGGCATTCGGAAAACATATAACAGTAAAGATCTAAAGGTACAACATTACCATAAGTACAACGTTATGGTTAACTTAAATAGACTGTTCAACTGTTTACAGATAGCGATATATTAAGGTCGAAACAATGACAGCAGACCTAATCTTCTGCTCCCAATGAAACATAAATATTCTTCGTGATATCTTTTTTTAATTCTCAACACCACCAAGCTATTTTATAAATGTATTTTATACAGTACAACGTGTTTTGTAGGCCGAATCAAATTACACGACTACTTCACAAGCGACGCCACGATTGTCGAAGATACTTAATCTGATGGAGACAACGGTATGGCAGCGTAGTGGCAGCTCAGACATGGTTATGAGAAAGTTCCTACCGTTAAATGAAATCACAGAAGAATCACCCAGAAAGGAAGCAAGTGATTATTTTTATGATGCAAATAAACCTGTCAATGTTATGAAACCAAGTGAAGTCGAATATACTGAAAGGCAATTGAAGCCAGAAGGAACTGTAGAACCGAATATCAAAATTCGATTTGATGACGTATCGGAAAGGTAAATTGATATTTTGAGTAACTATTTAATACTCTAAAAATTAAATAATTTATTTCTTTATTGTCATACAAAGGGCGAACTAAATGCTTAGTGGCATTCTGTACCAGTCAACCTGAGATGATGGTGAGAATAAGGGATAGTTTTAACAATGAATATCTTTTTTAAATATACATGTATAATGAACTACTGAGAAAGTTTATGGCTATAGTCTACTACGCTGGCCAAATGAGGGTTGGCATTCTTTTCGCGACTTATTGAACATTATGGAAAACTCCAAAGTGCTTAGGCATCCTCACCTTTATAGCAAGTAATATTGATATTTTAAATACATAACTATGTGGGTGCAATTGCCAATTCAGGGTCCATCAAACCTTCTCTTAGTCGGATTACGAGCAGAAAAAGTTGAATAAATAAGTCATTATTCCACGTATTCATTTGTTTTTCAGAAATATAATACCCATTAGCGATAATACTTCTAATATAAAACATACTCATGATCGAGATGATATCTCAGATGAAGAAGACGAAGATAGTATTATGTACAAGCCAGTGTAGTTATACATGTGTTGTATACAATGTAATAAAATGCATTATATTTCGATTGTACTGTCCAGTCCATAACATTAGTAAACAGTAGTTTGTTTTTTAATAACACCTTGCTGGGAAGACGCTCTACCGTAACAATGGAAGGCCTAATACATACCGCGAGGATTGATGTAAAGACCCGGGTTAGCGGCCAACCCGTATGTCAGATGGTTTTACACCGACTTTACCATCTCCAACTAGGTTTAACAATTGTCACCTAAGGATAACAACCAAAGGGCCATATACTTAGCACGCCATCCATAGCATAGTGACACTTTCGAAAATTTGTCATTAGCCTTGACTCATCAGTCCCGTAGATCAGACCACGCCGGGCCTCGGTCAACGTACAGATGGCCTGCAATCTGTAATCGTATTGAAGCTGTATTGAATTTGAATATATTTAAAGACTCCCATAATTCCCATCATTTTTGTTTTATCTTACGAATAGACCGACACGAATAATCGTTTTGTAGATGCTTTTCCTGTCATGCGTGCGATAGCCACGCGGGCGGCGCGGACAGGTCGCGTACCGCCCACACGAGGCGGAAATCTGAAATGGGCGCGTAACCGCATGACAGAAAAAATACCCTTCTTAGCCGATGTAAAATTTGTATATAAATATTGTAGTAGCAACGTGCATGACAATAATGTAGCGGTTCATTATAAACATAAGCAGATACCGTGGAAGAAACGGCAAATGTTGACACATGGTTAATGTACCCAGTTACGTCCCCGCGCAGCGCGCCGGCGTGTTTGCTTAGGGTCGGAAATAAAACGCGTTAATTGAGCACTTTTGAAATGTACGCTGTATGTATATTTTGCGAGACACTCGTTAGGCTATTGTTAAACGGCTTTTATCAAGAAAACATTTCATTCGGGCACGATAAAACTGTTTTCCATTTGTATGTAAGCCGTACTTGCTGATTTTAACAATTGATATATTCATTTGACTTCGTTGTCTGAAGCGCTCATTCCTTTGTCGGCAAATTCTGCCAGCTGCTGGTATGGAATATTGACATAATTATTTAAGGCTTCTTGTCCTGTGTTAATGTTATTTGACGTTTGTTTATCATTGTTATGCTTTTCAAACGGATGATCGGAAAGCAATATTTTCATTGCGCTGTCACCAAATGCTTTAGAGAACTGATCCAGCAGAAGATTTGGAATTTCGCTTATCAAATAGCCCGTGATAATTGATTGCAAACTTTTCCGTGTTTGCACAAATATTTTTAGATCCATCATTGAAAATTCCAGAGCTCTGAAAATAGAAGTTAGATAAGTAAAGTGTAATTTTTTTTTCCTATTGAAAGCTATAGATCTCTATTTTAACTTTTGATGTAACAATATTACTGCCAGTAAATAATGATTCTCCAGTTATTCCTCCAGGTGAAGTGTATAACACATATAAACTGAAATACAATAATTTTCAGCATAGCAATAATTTTCAGTTACCGGACAAGGGTCCTGCAACAAGTATTTACTCCATCCTCTTTAGCATGAGGTACCTACCCACGGACTTAAGCGACCACGCTAAATGCTGACCGGAACTAAGTTACCGTTTCCTACTTCTACTTATAAAAAGTAAACCTCTTATAAAAAACGAAATATTACAGTACTATAAAGCATTTCACCATCTTTGTATTTCACGGGGTTTCTACATTGTTTTAGTTTTTACATACCTCCAGCCTATGAACTCTGTCTTAGTGAGGACCAATTTAGAGGAGTCCCTGTTTGCTTCCATTTCGACGTTGACTCCTACGTCCCTTAGTTCAACGGCAAAATCGTGTTCGGCCTTTAGTGTTACGTTTTCCAAGCAAAGCTTGCCTCGCACCTGAATGTCAACAATATTTACTGTTTATAAGGTTCCCATAGACGACATAACATAACACTTGTGAGATATACGAACTGGAATTATTCTACTACATGGGCGTTATGGTACTAATAATTTTAACGTAACAATAAAACTGCCATGGAGTATTTGTTTCTTTGTTGTTCTTCTTAAATTTCGTTATGATGATAATAGTTTAAAACGAAATTTCAGTCTTTCCAGCAATTAATAATAGTGTATTATATCACGGCGTACACGCGTTACTGTCATCACGTGGATGAAAGCACTGGAAAAGCTACAAATACAGACACGACAAGTGGAACAGAAAGCGCTGTTGATAGCGTACATCGAATCACTTGCTGGCTGTTCGTTATTACGATAAAAATCTATAACAAAAGAACTGAAAGAACATTCGCATTAATACATAAAGCCCGCCCAATCTGCTCGAGCAGTAAAGAGATAGAAGGCCTCCCGTAACCCGGTGATCAAACATTAAAAGATAAGTACCTTAAAACAAGCCCGCTTCCCGGAACCGATAATTCGAAATTTAAAAAAAACTTGGCGCAGTCTAGTCAGAAGTCTCGACACAAAAAATGGATTGTGGACGGAATGAAAAGATAAAAGAAAAGCAAACAAATTATTGATAATAATATACAAGGCGTATATTATTATCAATATTTAGTTTGCTTTTACAAGGGTAAATATCTACTCTTCAACTTATTCATGGTCTACTTTATCTTCGTTCGCTTTGATCTCTTTAGACGTCTCGGTACTTACTTGCATTGTACTAAATCTGATTGTCTCAGCTACTTTAGCGATTTGTAGTTTATAAGGTCCTCCAGAGTGAGCTGAATAGGCAGTGTCTAAACCGTATAAAATCATATCTTTCAAACTAGTGCTGGACAAACATGTTCCATTTAGATTTGAACACTGAAATAATCAAATTCACAAATACTTTATCTGTTTTCTATAAAAAGCTTATGGGTACATTACACGGTCCTGCTTATTACCGTTTCAGTCCAGGAAACTTCCATAGGCTTCAACTGTAATACGCCTTGATTTTGACTGATTATGTATTTTGTGAACGTCTTGACAAAATCAGTCATGTACGTGGAGGTTGCTTTAAATATTTTCTTTTGACTAAACCTGTTCGTTTAGGGACATATTGAGATATTAACGTATTTGTTTAATTCACATAATAATATTCGTGTAATAACAGAACCGCCATACTGTATTTCTTTTAGCTTATCGCCGAATATTGCGCTAGTGTTGACATATGAAAATACAGCTGCTTGTAACTTCGGCATCAGTTCCGACTGCACGGGTTTCGTTAGCATCGTTTCTAGAGTTATACCTTAAACACGAGATTAAACGACTCGATTTATATACTGAGCTGTATCGAAACTATTATACAATAGTTTAGATAGCTCCAGGTGTATTCTTACTTTGCTCTTTCGAGAAATACGGTCCCATGACTGGAGGCGATCCTAAACCTGCTGAATATATCTGAAATAACATCCAAAATAAGAGTAATTATTAGCCCTCCGGCATATTGGTCTCAATCTCGAACAAATAGATATAAGTAGGCGGAATTTAAACATTCGCATTTCTTTTCAGCGTGTATATCCTTTTGTATGTATCCGTAGTATCCAAACGCCAAGCTAATTCTCATTAGTGTAGCGAGTCTCAGTTTATATATACGAGTAGGTATTTAAATATATAGACTATGATATATAATAAACAAAAATAAACATATTTACCTCAATACTAAATTTGCAATTGGTTACTTTAAATGTGTCCAGGCCTAAGTTAACGCTATATCCACTCAAACTTGTTATCGCGTAACCGATTAACACACAGTCATCTGCTATAATACTAAAAGTGAAGATAAATTATCTTATTAGCTACACGTTGTACTATTTCTTACAATTGAACACTTATATAGAATATTTATTGCTGCAGAGCAGACTTATCAATCTTCTACGCAATATATCGACCATCAGGAACATTTCTTATCAATAATTGGAAGAGCTAACAAGAAAAAAATAACATACCTAATGATGTTACTCGTAGTATTCAACCCCCCCTAAATTGGTATAATTTGTACTAATGCAGTCCAGTAGACATAATCTTATCCGAGCTGATTAATGATTCATCATTAATAGTTTGAATGCATATAGCGAAATCTCCACCATTTTCACAAATGAAAAACTTTGTGAGTGTGTACCATACCCTATAGCTGCATTTCATTTGCCAATGAAAAAAGCGGTAACGCTTATTATCTTGTAAATTTATTCACTCACGTCAGCTCGCCAGACGTTTGTACTTGGTGGAAGGAAAACGGCGATTTCTTATAAGGGTCCTGTTCGGGTCCTGCGAATACTATGGCAGATTGATTCCTAAATTGTAAGTAATTAGTATTTATGATCATCTTTTGGAGACCGGCCACGACCTGGAGGAAGTTAGATGCCAGCGCGAATTTTACATCCGGCGCAACCATATTAGGTAACTCTTGAAGATGCATATCGTTAAGCACTCTGTAAAAAAGGCATTAGTTGCGCACTAAAATCTCATGTCTTAATTCCAGATTCAAACAAAGAGTGATTCGTTACAATATGAGAAATATAACGTTTTTAAAAAATGTGAAAATGAACGAAAGTAAGGCTACATTGGACTTTTAAAATGTCGTGACGAGCAATGTAAGTTCCTCAACACTCTCTTATAGCGTCTATTAATAGTTAATATTAAGTAACATACACGTCTACGATATTATCCGTGAAGTAAAATCCATCTGATATCTTGCAGAATTCTTCTAATTTTCTCACATATACGTTCATCGCCCTGTGGCCATAATTCTGGGCCAACATCTGCAATTAATCTTTAAGTAACGTCCTCGCAATCTAAAAATATTCGCTATTTATCTCATGATTACAGATAATTAATTACCAAAGTGAATGCATTCTCAAAGGACTTCCTTTCAGTCTGCCACTGCCTTTGTAACGTTAAAAAAGTATCTGCAATGTTATATTTGTATTAGATGACTATATAAATATACGTAGTTTTGTAACAGATTTTAACCAAAATATCGGACCGCTGTTAAAATATTCAACTATCTGTGTTTTGACATCCGCTAATATAATTTTAAATCCACATTCAACCAACAAGCACAGAACAATTGGAATTTTCATTATAACTGTGTTATTATCATAGAAAATAATTTACGAAATGATTAAAAGACATGTTTGTCGCTACATTGTTGGCAATAAACCGCAGAATTAATTGGACATTATTTTTATGTGGCAAGTCTGGAAGCAATACGTCAAGTTTAGATAAGAAATAATTAAGTACTCGACATGAACGTTGAAGCCGGCTGAAGAAAAACTATGAACAGTCTGTTTGTAATGGCTCATCAAGATTCACATAAAATGGGAACAATTTATCCCGATGCTTGTAAAGGATCAAATCAAATTAAGTCTGCTCTAAAGTTATGACGACGGGTTATATTGAAACACGAATAGACAGCATGTTGCAGTATAAAACATAGTTATAAATTCGTATTTAAATTATTTCCCTCATAAATTGTTATGGAATCATATACCTACGTAAGAAATAATTAAGAGAAACCGAAAACAAATTGTTTTATAACACTACATTTTTTACGAACAACATTTATTTTAATTATACCAACATGTATATAACACGCATTTTTTTCATATTTCATTAAAGAGCCTGTCCAATTTGCTAAGAAGAGTCCCTCAAAATATTACACTTTAAATGCAAATTACGGGATATTTTTACTTGTATTATGTTTTCTTTAAATTAGA
Source organism: Agara michaeli (assembly GCA_018245675.1). Lineage (NCBI taxonomy): Eukaryota > Metazoa > Arthropoda > Insecta > Lepidoptera > Hesperiidae > Agara > Agara michaeli. The sequence goes on from DWDX01000258.1 coordinate 19,241, forward strand.
TAATGTCCTAACTATACTAACGTCTGTGGTTGTACCATATTATGATAAATACTATTTTATAACTGAAGCTCTTTACAACTGAGATAGGGCTGTTAAAACCGGAACCATCCCTCCGCCTATTTCTACCTCGAAGCTGTTTCTATTAAATCAAATGGTTTCGGTGTAGAAGTTGATCATATGTTCATATCCGACCTTGTGTCCGTAAGCAGCCCCTTCAACCCTCAGAGGTAACCACACAAATATGACCAACATATCACGAATATTAATACCAACTTCACTAATAATGACAAATACTGATGTTCTGATGTGATGACTGATGTATTCATGCAGTAATCTGTCCAATGAATACTAACTAATATTCTTATTAATTTAATACTGACTAAACCAATGGACACCTACAGGCCCATTCCTATAGTCCTATTTGAGATCGAGCGTGCTTTACGAGTACAAAGCACGGAAAATTCAAAACATTTTCAATTGCATGTTTTATTAATCAACCCTAGGGCTGCCCTCACATGTTAATTAATTAGACTTTTTTTACATGTTAATCATTATTAAATGTATAACAATAGCTTAGGTTTTAAAAAGTTGCAATAAACGAATTTTATGTAGGTTAATTATCTCCAAATAATATTTCCAAATTGTTATTAAAAAAATATTCGGTATGAGATGTCTATCGAGTTTCGTTTATGATACTCCTTAATAGAATTCCATGCTGTTATATAAAACTCCTAACCGAATGGATCTAGTCGAAAATTGTAGCTGAGAGTTTTTTCTTATCGACAATACTAATCATTCGTTTGGGATCAAGAGTTAATTAAAAATTTCCTCTAACAATTCAATATCGTAATAGATTTTCCATCCAATAGAACGATCGAATAAACAAAAAGGGAACCGTGTAAACAGTTACAGAGATATGATTTATAATTTTTTATTTATTTCATTTGCGGTATTTTTTATTGAGTTTGGCAATACTTACATAAGGCGAAACGATGGATCGGGTAATTATATTTATTTGAGATGTCTGTATCGTTTTTAATTAATAAGTAGGTATTCATAATCATAAATAAAATTAGATTTCACTATTGTAATAACAGGTTTGATATCTTTTAGAAAATAACGTCGGCAACGAGTTCCTTAAAAATGAACAGTCAGATGCGGAGATGGGACCCGAACCATTACACTCGTATATAGCACCCGATAACCTTCCAGAGCAAAACCGAGAATGTTGGATGAGCATAGACACTAAGAAACATTTTGAGACTATGGACAAACTTGACGGTAAACGCATGGGAAATTATACATTCTAAAGTACATAAAGAAATGGCAACGAGGATAAAATCTGTTCCTGAAACATATATTTTTTAAATAATATCTAATTAATAAATGATACAAGTCCCAGAAACTAATGAACGGATTGTAGATTTGCGACGGAAACAGCTTAAGATCGTACATATTACATAGAAAATATATTCCTGCGTTAATACAAAGCTGACTTAAGTCACCTTAGATACAGTAGGTAGTTGCTTACTGTCTAAAAAATTTTAACCCATCTGAATTAAAATTTCTATTGTTTGTTATAAATATTTAACACTGTAAGCCGCTATTAATAGTAATAATCTAGTTAAAACCAAATATTTCAAGGGTATTTTGACCTGATTGTAAATTATCCTTATACACAGACGATCAAAGTCAACCGATTCACAAAATTAATAATTGAAAATTGATCAGTCATTGGAAGTACATATTTGATGAGGGTTTCGGACAAGGTAAACGAGATAAGTCGATATGCTAGCGTACAAAATAAATACATACGTACTAAATTCGATAACATATTAATATTTGACAACTGCTATGATTGAGATTACTCGCATTTACGAGTATGCTTACGCTTAAAGACTGATTTGGAACCCTTCTCGTCACTCAAAGCGAACAAAGCTATGCAATCTTTGCTGCTTAAAGGTAGAACCTTGCCTAAATGTTACCTACTTAAGATATTCCAAATATTTTACAGACCGTTACGCTAACGTTCGCAAGGAATACCAGGACGCGGCCACAAACGATGATTTTGATGGTCAAATGCTAGCAGTAAGTGATATTATTTGGTTATATAACGAAAATTTAACAAGTTCATAGGATAAAAAAAAGCAAGAGCTGTAGTTAACAAAAATTTACTACCTTTGTTTATAGGTATGTTGGTACTTGGTTTGGCGGCGACCTTATTTATATCCTTTCGGTGGGCACAGGCCTCTCGCAAGTATGTGAGGCCGCTGGGGATTGCCCATCCTTCGCATATTTTTAATCCGTCCGTATCCGATACGGTTAAATAACGATAGTAATCGGCACCGTTACCGCCTCCTGAAGCACGAAAGCTCGTTTGCATTTACAACTGCGTCAGGGCCATGCGTGCTTCACTTAAGGGGGGGAATTGAAAAATGAATCAATATTATTAGCCTTGAACAAAATGAATACTAATTTCTTAGAATCGTTTGGTATTACAAAAATTTTTTTTTACTAAGCGAAAACTATGTTTAGTTTGATGATTACATCTTGTTTGTTGTTGTAGTTGCATTTTTATTCAAAAATCTAGGTGATGATGAAGAGCCGAGGTGCGGCTGAGCGCGAGAGGTACAAGGTGGGGGGAGACGCTGGTCTAATTCCCGCGGGTATTAATTTAGGCGGCTTCTGCATGATGAGGATGCCAAACTCTCTGCTGTAAGTTATTTTTTAACTTTGAATTTAAATTCAATCGTGGGCGCTAGACGAATTGAGTTTGAAAACCTGAGCTCTAAACAAATATGAAAATGTACAGATAACATTAATTGAAATGCTACTTATTCTAGTTTTTCTATGTCGATACTTCAATCTTTTGGTATGTTAAACTTTCTACTACCTTTTCTCATCGCAGTATTAGACATATCTTAAAAGTATAACTTAAAGCTAAACATTTTTTTACTTATATCTATTACAAGATAAAAACATCGATAATTAATTAAGTCTAACAGTTAATCCAATCCATTTTCGCTTTCATTACAACGTTCGAGTAATGTGCGGCATTTCGAAATACCTTCCACAATCTACTAGTTAATATAACATTATCTTTACTGCATATGAAGAAAGTCTTCAACGCACATAATCTCCACGTGATGGGTAATGCTCGGTCTTAAGACATTAACGTAAAACGAGATTTATGTCCCGGGAGCCGCGTCAATATACGAAGCTCACCTACAACATACATATAATAATGTTATATTTATCTTTCAAAATGTGAAAACTAAGACCGCGAACCATAATTTTGTCGTCAATTGCCTTCGTAACTTTAGACATTTGCTTAAAAAGCACACACATTATTTGGGTTGCGAACTGTCAAAAAATAAAAATAATGAAATAACCTGAAAAATATTAATACCGAGTTATACAACTGTTAAATAATTAGATTACAGTATATATGTGAAGCTAATTGTCACGATTTGAGCTCAGTGTACGTAGGTAGGTACATATTAGTACTGTTATGATCATATTTTCTAGGCCCCAGGAGCAGGGCGATCAATCTGCCCCAAATAACTTGCGTTTAAGGAATATTATAAAAGCAACAAGCACGAGACTCACCAATTGTTACGTTCAGACATCATATTTAGCAAATAATTTTACCTGTAAATCAGATTCATTTTTTGTACATAGTAGATACATAATTTGCACAAGTCGGCAAGAACTAGTCGTAAGGATAACACGTGAAACTGGTTCACTTGAGAGCACACGTGTAAAGCTTGTTGAGGTAAAACAAAAATTACAGCCGCAGACTAAAATAATATTCAGCTCATAAAACATTACCGTCGTACTAAAATTTTCCTGTGAACACTTCATATTCTGGAACGCGTAACCGTGCTATTTATTATATTATTTATGTGTTTATTATTTTTACTTCTTTCAACATTGTCATACCTTTTAAATCTCAGTATTAAAGTTCTAAATTTAATAATTATATTTTTATCTAATCTAGATTCCATTTATGTGGAATCGTTTGATACCAATTATATGGACTAGTATAAAAGCAATGTTGTAGTATATTCCAGTAGAAGAGCAAGACTTGTACCTACATGATGGATTTGAAATATATAGACTGAAACTTCAGGTTTTATCATCGCATGAAACTACGCAACAATACTCACTTTCGCGTGACGTACCTTCACAACGACCTACAGAACATGGTGTTGCAAGCTCGCATCTCGCTGAACGACCTCCACCTGCTCGGCTCTTTCGACCGTTCCTCCACCAGCGACAACGACCCATCTATCCTTTACTACACCCCGACATACGGACAAGTGGAGTAAGAACTTACGATTCCGATATAGGCGTGTGGAAAGATTACTATGTATTATTCTTATATCATTACGCCAGGTCGCTAAAAGGTTCGACAGACAGCACCGAGACCTGCCTATATTTTAAAATGATATAAAAACCGTCTTAAATTAAAGACGGTATCTTGCTTAAATTGATTTTCTTCTCTAGTCCTAATTCAATTCCTATAAATAACAATAATAGGAATGATTGTGTGATTAATTATTTTGTTAATATACTGTGATTACACGCGAAAAAAATGGCGGGTAACGATTAGTATGATGATTCATAATTTAAACACGTTTCCAGGTTTCTTTTAAAAAACGTCCAGTATTCAATGGAAGGACGCTATAGACTTATTAAAGATAGACTCACTATTGAGATCGTAATATCTGATCTTACTTTTGATGACGTCATGATGACTGTGAGTACCAAAAAAATTATTAGGATATTCGATCAATGTAACTGAAATGCTCGGTAGGGCTAGTTATTCGTAAGTACCAATTGAAGTCTTTTTATATCTGTCTAATTTCATGAAAAATTTGTATACTATTCCTGAACAGCACAAAAAGGATTAGCTATGCTCAAAAATATTGTTCTGACTTAGTTATATTCTCAAAGTGCAATTATCATAAATAAATGTTCTATTTCAGTACCTCAACAACAAAAATAATCAACCGATAAGATTGCAAAGGAAAAATATAGGTAAATTGTTTCAGGTATTTAAGTACTAACATGTTTAATCCGCAAAATAATAATTCTAACCAGGAAAACTATTCCCATGCAGAAGATTTCTTAAGCCGCTTGAAAACTGATTTAGACCAGTGGCTGAAGGATTACTTCAACGACTATTTGATGTACTTCGGTATAGTCGGAAACAAAACGAATACTCAATTTCAGTATGTGTATGCTTTTGTTTTACAGTTTCTACATAATACAGAATTACCTTTTATGGAAATTCTTAATTCGAATTGTAACTCGTTTTATCACAGCTCACTAAATAATCGTAATCAAAGTCTTATGAAATTGCTCAATTACAGGCAGTATGATAAAGAAAAAGCTACAGAGCTAAACGACTATACTGAGTACGTGATAGACTTTATCGTTAAGAGGTTGCATAAAGTTAAATCCGAATCAGTTGAACTGCCTAATTTTAAGATTTTTTCATCTAACGGCATGGTAAGTAGATGGACATTTATAATTTTGATTTATCGTTAAAATTCGAGATTTAAAATTTAAACGTTTCGAACAGATATAGATTATACATATAAAATATAGAATAAGGTATATTATGGCGGAAACGCAAGGAAATTATCATTAAGATTACCAACATAAATTAAATGTTCCAGGAATTGTTACTAAAGAAAGGCGTTTTACGAGGACTGGATAGTATTTATCGGCGATCTGTCGCTTCGGGTAAGAAAGAAAAAAATATTCGCAAAATAAACGCTGTCGTCGGATTCAGCAATTTAAAAGTAAGAAAACTTTGGATTGTTGTTTAAATTTTAATGTTCTCGTTATTTCTACTAAATGAACGGTAAAACCTTATAAAAAGATTCTCAGTTTCCGGTTTTTCTATCTGTGCATTTTATTATTACTCTGCTTAAAACACGTATATGAAAAGATTTTTATTTTCTATAACTAAAAAGTTTTCAATTTCGACATATTTGCATTTATGTCAAAAAGCAGCAAGTGTAAATTCTCAGTCTCAAAATTTTTCATTTTACGACTAGACAATTCCAATGAAACAGCTTTAGATTATTATCAAATAGCCCCGAAACTCCTTTAAGCACTTTTCGCTTTTTACTATACTTTTCAATTTGACCATTCGTTGAAAAATTTAAACTGCGTATTATTATTTTTAATAAAACTTATTTTTTCCGATTCGCGTTTATCTGTCCAGGCTACCTACCAATATGAAGCGAGGGTAACGTCAAATGATCCTAAACTAAGCGGCGCTATCATCTTGTCTGCTGACGAACTCACCGCTCGTATGGACTTGGCTATAGTGGACAGCTCTGACTCTTTTGACTTAAATTTTGAATTCCTGGAGCAAACAAAGTAAGTACCACTAAAAATAATTCATTTTAAATACATTGTTTAACAGTTATAAAAACCCTTCTATTTCAGACCGGAGTCCTTGACAATCGAAGGTGCCGCAAATAGAGTTATATCTAATTTCAAATATCTGCTCGAGCAACATGTTACTGCTATAATGTCTAACACACTGATTTACAACGTTAAACTTCTCGGCTCGGTGGCAAAATGTTGTAAGAAAATTATTTCAATATCTGCTAGTGCACTATCTATCGAAAAATATCTCTTGATCTAACTTCAAATTACAGTTCCACGTCTTCAAGGTTATCCAGAATTTGATAATTTTGAGACTGAAGAAGCCACAGAAAGAAGCCACATCTCTGAAGATGGAGCCGCAAAAGGAAACCCAAACTTTGAAGATGCAGCCATAAAACCATCCATAGAACATGAAGCAGATAGAATCACTTCCAGTCGTCCAGAAATATTTGCCGAAATGACGGTGCTTCAATCTGAAGCGCTTGACCAACCAAATGGAAAAATGCAACATACGTACAATCAAGCTGATAATGTTGAAATCAAAAAAAATGCAGAATTCAAACCAATTATCATACATAAAGATTTTGGAAAAGGAAATAATGTTGTTCAAACCACTGACAATCAAGTATCCCAAAAAAAATATCCAATACACGAATCAGAAGATGTTCCGAATTTCAAAAACTTGATAAAAGGTAATGTTTTTTTAAACAAAAAAGACAGCGTGGAATTTGAATTGCCTTCTGACGGAAATGAACATAAGAAAAAGATGCATTTGGAATATTCGAAAAATTGGACACTAACAAAAATTGATTCCAATTAAAATTCTATCCTAATATACTAGGTATTTTATTTTTACTGATGTATCTGTAGATAATGGTTAAATTAATAAGTTCAAAAATACGTTAAAATCGATATCTAGGTAACAAAAATAGTAGGTATTATGAAATAGTACAGTGATAATACAATGTATACCAAGACTCGGCTCCAGTTCAAGTAGTTTTTTTTTATGTGAAGAGAGCAGCAAACAATCGGGCAGTGGTCACGAGTAGTCACTGCAACTTATGTATGTAGGAAAACGAACTAAATGTGGTTTAGTAATTTTTTGTTTCTTTTTATATTTTCATCAAGTACTAAGTTCAAGAAAATCTACCATTATGAAGTGTCCATATCTTAGGTGCGGCTATGTTCTCCTCTTAGAAGGTCATTACAAAAAATGCGATATATTTTTGTGTGTAATATGTAATGTAGAGTTTAGTGAACCAATACAAAAAGGAAAATTTCACTCTTGCGTGATTGGCGACAAGTCAATTAAATAAAAATAGTAATACCAAGGAAAAGTATTAATAAATAATTGTTTAAATACAATGTCTAAAATGGCATGGTTATGCCGGTGAATAAATGTTATCTATATAAATATATCCAATACGTCAATGTTAACTGTCAACTGTCACTGCGCTGGCACATAACAGGTGTTCCTGTTCAACAGTTCAATATGTTTCGTTCTTGTTTAATTTAGATTCGATAAATAAATTGCAATACCCGCGTATTAGACTGATGAAATAAAATTATACACACGGTAATGTTTCTAAGACAATGTCGGAGGAAGAAACTGTTGATATCGGACAAGAGCTCGACGAACTCTTAACGAACGTGCAGCCCAACTTACAAGATGTTATTAAAAGGGTAATTGTTTATTTAAACTCCTTATACTCGAAGAGTTTTATTGATTACTGTCGTATACATGTAGATAGACGGATTTTGTTTATATGACAGAACGGACCACATCGCTAAACCATTAATGAAATGTTACTTACTAAGTACAATAAAAACTTACAGTAAAATGTATCATATTACATGATAAAAATTCAACTTCAACTTAGGAACCTATAAGCTTTAACGTGTAGTTCTTATTGTAATCAAATAATCTTTGCTAAATATGTTCTACTAATTTTACTAAATGTCTCGCAATGTAGATGGCAAACTTGAGGAGTTAAAAAAGGAATATACACAATTATCTTTAGCAACATATAGAGGGTTATTATACTTATATACATTATTAATTAATAACAAGATAATAATCCAATAGCTATCGATTTTTAAGTTGATAGTGAGAAATTATGTTGATAAAACTAAAGTCATATTTTAATTACACAACACACTAAACCCTACATTGATGTGAGTACATTGGATTGAGGAGCAGCCCAATGAAAACTAATCCGATTTTAATTAACATAGCTGATATAGTATCAAGACCAGAAATAATAATAATATCATATTCCCCAACTGAATGCTTACAGATTATGGTTACTTTACATCAATGATTTTCCGATTAAATTTCTATTTCCTCGACAGGCTCATTGGCTCAGCTGCTAATGACTCTGACTTCTGAACTGGAGGTTGTTTGTTCGATTCCCACCCATTTACAAAATTAGTCACTTTCGCTTCTCAAATAAAAAAATATATTTTATAGAGCTTCACAAATGTGGCACTGCAACAAACAAAAAATGGAGAGCAAGTTAAACCGGATACATTGGAAGACACATCATACTATGCCAAAAACACCCAGGTGTAAGTATAGGAAATTACTTAATATACTCTGGGCAGCAATACTTTTTAATATTGTTAGTAAGTTAAAGGAAAAGCTTACACCTTTATTATTAAAACGATCTGCGTTTCAATCTGAAGACTGCGATTGTCACCTGTATGTACCAATATACCAGAGATGATCATGATGTAGCAAAATGTGTGTGGTCAACAAAAATAAGTTGGATACTATCGGACATTAACTGCAATGTTAGCTAGATAGCTATCATGCTTTAATTCAGTCAGTATTATTTGACAATAGTAATAGCTGGACTAAACATGGTATTGGACATTCTTGTATTTTTGTAAGGTTCTGCAACCGATTAACGGTAACAAATTTACGGTTTTGTTTACAAACTACAGTAACTAAACCAACTGCCAGAAATCAAAATCGGTTACTTATGTCGAGAGGCAGCAGCTGCAACATTAAAAAAGTGATGAGATTTCCATATGGAATGCTGCATAATTTAGGACAAATATTTTGCTATACATGTAGGAATTAGCTGTGAAGTACGATTAAACAATCCTGATCTTTCAACATTCGGGATCACCAATATACATACATATTTGTTCAATTACAATGTCTATTGTTACATTTCAAAATTTTTCAGGAATCTATCGAGATTGGAACTGTTAAAACCTCCCACATTCCACCTGCAGTCGGTATCGTTGGACCTGAAGTGCATGGCGCTTTCGCTGAGATGTTCTCTGGGCGAAGTGAATGTCAAAGGGCTTTATAGTGCATTTAATGAGAACCTCTACAACCTCATCCCCGTCATGTCGGAAGGGCATGTTCTGTAAGTTTTATTTAAGTCTTATATTTATAAAAAAAATAAGTGAATAATATGTTAAAATTATAATTTTCCTATGTTTTAATCACAATAATAATAACATCACGCCAGGTCACTAACGAGGTAGACAGGGCGCACTGACTGCCAAATATCTCTGTCCTTACAAACCTGACGTTCTTCATCTACATTCATCACTCTCTTCAAGTGTACACACCGATTTCGGTTTATAAAGTGTTTTAACATGTATAACATGTAACCAGCTATTTAGCTGTCCACATTTAATAAACAATACATCAGCTGACATGTTACTGTGACATGCCAGTGAATGATTACATGTCTGTTGGTGTAACCTATCATCCCTGTTGTACCTTTAAATATACCTATGAATCTTTGATAAAAGATTTTTGCAGCACCACACGTGTAGCTAGTCTCAAAAAACAGTATTGATATCACAATTTAAAAGTGTATAACCTAACGAGTTTACTTCTTTTTCTTATTTGTTAAGGCTATTCAAGTATCCACTCGTTGCCTCTCTTATAATGATTGACATTATAAGAAATGCATCAACCTTTTGTGATTCCAACAAACTTATTTATTTTTGAATGCTACTCTTTGTTCAGGTCTGCACAGTTATAGAATGGAATAGACATGTATGTAAGTTTCTTAACGGCACTGTCGTCCAAAGAGCTCTCAACACAAAGAATATTGCATTTGTCTGTACAATAATGTATGATTATTTAACACCTGCCATATTTATTTTTAATATAAATGTATCTCCAGAACTGTTCTGTGTTCTGACATCTAATATCCGCCATTAATTGTAGTGCAATTAATGAACATAACAATCAATTCAACTATTAATGAAACTGTTAAAAAGCAACTTTAGCTTGTTTCCAGGATATCGTTGTCAAATATGGTAGCAGATGTAAACGTTGGTCTAGTCATAGAGGACGACGCATTCTCCTTTATCAACCCTGGAATTGACTTTGTACATGATGAGGTGCTCGTCAAGGTAATTAGCTCGTAAACAATATTTATCTAGTCTGTGTTGTCTCGTTTCATCTTGAAGCATTCGAAATATGCTAGAATGGGACAAAAAACCCAATAGGTAAAAAATGCTATGGGTACATTTGTCAATAGGTTGTTGCTTCATATTCCATTATAATAGTAATAATGAGGAATTTTTGTTTATAGCTGTCATGGCCGTCTCCACAACGCAATGGAGGATACGATTTTACAACGACGGAGCAACTAGCAAAGCATATAGGTGTGTTACAGTATATTGAAAAATAAATTTAAAATTTCATATGACAATGACAATTTGTGTTTAAGTCTCAAAGCTGTGGATCGAATCCAAGTGATACAATCACTAGAGGCGACCATCTCAGGCCTTGGAAGTATCTCGAATATTACTCACTGGACTAAAGTTACTAACCGTCCTAATACTGCAATCTTGTCACCAATAAATGTTTTCCAAAAGTACACTAGAATCCAGACCTGGGATAAACACGACACTCGGCAATGATGAAACTTGCTAACATGGTCATTTATCCGCAAGGCGAAGGATTCTAGAGATTATATTAACTGCTTTCAGACGATCTCCCCCTGACGGCCGCTATATCGCTGCCGCTCTACGCGCTGCTGCGGCAAAAGCTGCAGCGACACCTGGCGCAGGTGTTGCGGCAGACCACCAGCGTGTCCGAGCTGGTGTGCTGCAACCCTTCCATGCTGGAGGCTTACACGTAGGTTTCTTTTTTAAAAACCTACTATACATTTGAGTGCTGGTGGAACTAGGCCATATAGTGGTAGTGGTAATTGTTCTGCATGAAGCCTCGAGAGGCGATTGTCTCAATATGCAAAGTGTTTAAATGTTATTATATTGAAAGTAATATAATAACTATGTACAGTAAGGGTTCACAAAACGGACTTCTTCAAAAGCTGAGGTCGCGGGTTCGATTCCCGCCCAGGACAAACATTTGTGTGATGAGCACATTAATTTGTTTGTTCTGTGTCTGGTCGTAAGCGTGAAATTAAAAATGCAATAAGTATTCAGTAAAATAAAAATGTTTTGAATAACGGAAATATATGATTATATCATTCAGCGGCAATAGGCTCACCGCCTATTCCATTGTGGGACTTAAACGTAACTGGTGAAATGTGGCGGTGTACTACACTCCTCTGCCTACCCTTTAGGGG